>CAJNJA010005272.1:0-17875 GCA_905231915.1 Symbiodinium necroappetens
AAACCTCGAGTTTTTGCAGCTTTCCAGACAAAAATTTCGCAGCTGACCCCAAAATTGAACAATCACAAAACACGAAAAGCATGGTATTTGCGACACTTTCGCAACAATGCTACCACAAAACAAGAACAAAGAACATTGGAAAACGAAAACCCTGAAGCAACGTCGTGTTGTTGACGAAAACCTCGCAAAACACAAGGTTTTCGTGCTTGCGACCAAAAAACCTCCCAAACATAAACGACACACCCCGCGCGGCGGCAGACGCACGTGCTTCCTTGTTGTTGTGGTGGCGGGGGGGTGGTGGTTGTGGTGGTGGTGGTGGCGGTGGTGGTTGTGGTGGTGGTGGTGGCGGTGGTGGTGGCGGTGGTGGTGTTGGTGTGGTTGTGGTTGTTGTTGTTATTGTTGTTGGTCATGATGTTGTTGTTGGTGTTGTTATTCTAGTTGTTATTAATTTTATTGTTATTGTTGCTGTTGTTGTTGTTGCTGGTGGTGGTGGTGGTGGTGGTATTGTTGTTGTTGTTGTTGTTGTTATTGTTGTTGTTGTTGTTAATTTTATTGTTATTGTTGGTGTCGTTGTTGGTGGTGGTGGTGTTGTTTTTGGTGTTGTTGTTTGTTTTGATTCGTCGGGATTGTGATTTTGTTTGGTGTCTTGCTTCTTGTAGTCGTTCTTTTATTTTTTTCTTGTTTGTATTAGAATAGATGATATTTCGAAATCATATTATTTCGAATATATTATATATATTTTTTCTATGTAGAAAAAATATAAAGAATATCGATTTTGGAAAATTCGTTTATAGAAAGCAAATTTAAATTAGGTAAGAAATTATAAGGGTTAGATTTTATTTATTTAATAATTCTCTTCTTTAATGATAGGGGTAATCTAATTTCTATCGAGATAAGAGAAGATATTATTTTCGAGATGGGAAAAATGAGAAAATCTATGAATATTCTCTAGAAGATATATAATAGATTTCGATGAAAAAATATATATACTATATAAAATTGGTTTGTTAAGAAATTATTTTAAAAATATTTTCTAGATAAATATAATGGGAATCTTTATATAAGAATATTTTTCAAGATTTCCGAAATTGATAATCTATTCTATAAAAAAAATATTTCATAGTACGGGCTAATAGATTTTTGATTTTTTATGTAATTTATCGAAAATTTCTAGATATCGAGAAATTGAAAAATTAGATTACTATAAAAGATTGTTTGCATGATATTATGATAAATATTTTTTTATATATAATTAAATTTCTAGTTTGATATAGTTATTATATAGCTTAAGCGGAGCATGAATTTGCGATTATCGAATAGAATTCGAAGATTATATATATATATTTTTGATATATGAAAAAATATTATTTAAATATATTAATGAATTTATTCATATATTTATCTATTTATATATTTAAATTTCTATTATGTTACTATAAGGCTCGGGCTTTAATATGCGTAGATTGGATATTTATTGAAGAGTCGGTTGGGAGGGTATCGTTAGGCCACATAACCATTTTCTATCTATATTTCTAATTGGGATTGATAAATTCGAGTCTTGAGGGGTAAATCCTAGTATTACGCGTTGAATATAGCACACTACGCTCGCCAAGATATGCGAAGCATAGCACAGCATTTCTCGAGATTGTTACTGACAGAAGCTACTGTCGAATTACGCACGACCGTTGGGAGCTATGAGGCGGGCTATCGATAATCTCCCGGATCTATACAAATATTTCTTCTACTTTCAATCTACAAAAATAATTGCGACCGTACCCAAAATCCAAGATTATTGGAAATCGTGGGTTATTCCAAAATACAGTCTATATCACGAGGTTTTGACCGTGATAAGATATTGAAATAGATGAAATGAGTTTCCATAATTCTAATCAAATTTCGGAAGGTAAGATTATTAAGATTCTATAATCTTATATTTTGTTGATTTCGATTTTTTCATAATAATATATATATATAATTATATGTAGATATTCTCTCTATCTAAATAAAATCAATAATCTAATAAAATTCCATCATATGAATATCTAGATCTTTAGATTATATGAACTCGCCAACCTAATATTATTATCTAATTAATTTATTATATATAAGAAGATTCAATTCTTAAAAGAGAATAGATATGAGAAGATAAAATGATATATTATTATAATAAATAAGATCTTCTTTAGATTTCGATTGATTTAGATTTCATTAATTCAAATTCTTATCTTAGATCGTATCTGCTTGAAATAATCTTAAAGAAGATTGAAATTTCATATATTAAATAAAAGATTGTATATAATATTTCTAAGCAAAAAATTCAAAAATAATTAATAGATAATAAATATATTCAGAAAATATTTTGATTATAAAGAGATATTTATATCTCTATTATCTCTTATTAAGAATCGCGCTCTTAGTCTTGCTCTAGTTTTCTATTTAATTCTTATTGCTCGTAGATTTGCTCCTATTTTTAATTCTTATTCTGAATTATTATTCTTCTTATTTTCGAATGATATTATATATTTCGAAAATCTCTATCTAATCCAAACTATTCTTTATATATATAAAAGAAATAATTCGAAGATAAACTTAGAAAAATCTATATTATACGACTGATAATAAATCGAATTCAATATGTTATTATACTAATAATAAGCTTTAGGATCGAATTCGATAATAAATATAATATAAATATTATTATTATTAAATTAATATATTATTTTCTCAAGAAAATATCTATAACGATATTTTCAATCATTAAATTAATATCTTTAGAGAATATCGTCGAATATTAAAAAAAATATATATTTTGAAAAATCTTTTTGGTAATTTTATCATTGCAGAATCTCATCATATATAAATAGATTATAAATAGCGTTCGTTAATATTAAATTATAGATATATATAGAGAATTTGTTAAATAACTAATTTATATCGATATATATATATATTGCTATCAGATAATAGTTATAATTTAATAATATGAATTTCTTTCAAATTTATGATAAGAAGAGAGAATATCAAAAAAGCTCTGAACGAAATTCCTTCGAATTTCTTTTGACCTTAATTCTAATTCATTGACGGAATCCTAATAATTTACGTATCATTTAAATTCTTGAAAATTCCGATCAGAAAAACGATATATAAAAATATTTCTATAATATCAAATTATGCTTCGAACTAATATATAATTTTCATCTTTATATAAATATATATATATATCTCTCTCTCTCTTTCTCTCTCTCTTTCTCTCTCATTCCATAAATTCTGGAAACGTATAAGCCACATAGAATTTCAGATTAATATGATGATTTAAGATAATCATATATATATATAGAATATTATCATATCTGTAGCTCTTTCTAAATCATATATTTGAAGATATTGAGCGTATCTTATTCTCTCTAATTTCTATTTCTTGAGATTCTTGATAAATTTTTTAGATGACTTCTTGTAAATAATGCCAGAATCAGATATAACAAGGCGTCGGACATTTTCTAAATAATTAGAGATATGTCCAGAATTGGATGTCTTAACATATACTAAAAAGATTCAAATGGAAGATGTAATCCTCGTAGATGACTTTGTCATATAAAATAAGACATAGAAGATGAGAATATCGAGATTCTTGGCATTAATTTATCGATATATCTACGAAACCACGAGAATATTTAGATTATGATTAATGAATTAGTATCATATAAACAGAGATCGATCCGGCGAAAATTCAGAAGATCACGGATAAGAATCTTCATAAGATCTATATATCAAAATTTCAACCTCGCGAAATTCTAATCCGATACGAAATTTCTGGAGATATTTATATATATATCTTATCATAGATGACATAGTCTAAATTTGAAACATGAAATATAATCCTCTTCAGCACGGCTGTGTCAATCTCGTTATTATCAGATTCTTTCGTATTAATCTCATTCAGCACAAGGCCATTATTTGGGGTCAATTGCCATAATTCATTCATTTTGCCTCTGCTATGCAAATTGATGCTTATACCACCCCTCCTAGTAGTCTACAAAGAAATTATATGAATTTCATATTTTGATGGAGGAGAAAGTAGTAGAGCAGTTAAATTAAGCGTTTATGGACTCTGTAATATTGGACTACATCTTCCCATAACATCTGCGATTACACTGCCTTAATTGTATTATGGCTGATGCCTCCACAGAATTGAAATATATCATAATATGCCATAAAAGAATATTCGAATGCTATCTTATTATTATCAAATATTTATTCAAGATTTTCAAGAGATAAGCTATGATACTTCTGCCCGTCTAGCTTTTTAAAATGATACTGATATATTTGGAATTTTTTCTTGGATCAGCACTTTGTCGTACCCGCCGCCTGTCTCATACCCTGGAGTGTATACAGGCAACCGAACACTTCATGAGCAGGAGCAAGAGAGAGAACCGTATTCAAGGCAAATTCGATCCAGGAGATATCTTGGAACTACGTGTTTTCCCTCCCTATGAGATATTCTGGAGTTCCTAATATATCCGCTTATCAATCCCCCAATGACTTGCGACTTCTGAAGCCTCTTTCTCATGAAAAGCATAAATTACACCGTTCCGCTATCGTAATATTCCTTTTCAATGACAGATTTATCATCTACATGCAAAGACCCCCATTGTCTCGTAACGATATATATAACCTTCCAGTAACTCTTATCGACATTAATTTCTTTGGGAAGGGAGATAGAAATAGTAATGTGGTCCAGCTGCTTGAAGAATTTTAGCAATAAATAATCAATTCTCCGAACGAAATTCTAGCGATTTGAAAAATAATCTCAATATGCTTTAATAATAAATGTCTAACGAATTATAATATAAAATAATTCCATAAGTTCATCATTGGTAATCAAAATAATTCGAGCCAAAAATTAGAAGATAATATCGAGATAATAATTTTTTCATCAAATATTATATGTATCTATATCGTGTCGATCATTAATAGATTTTAATCAGACAAGTCGCCAATAAATTAAAAAACGACCATAATTCCTACAAATATAATACTACTAAAATCGGATGACGAAGAAATAATAAATATCTTTCTCATAATCAATTCCATAAGAATTCTATCATAAAAATCTTTAACTTCAATTCGCCCATCATTCCAAATACAAAAATATTCTTCATCATATCTCCCGCCATCTAATAATCTAATCTTTCTGCTATGGGCACATATAAAAATAATAATGCGGACGGTTCCCTTCGACCATATATGGTGTATGCCCAATCCCAGCGTTTGTTTGTTAAATTATTCTTTCTATTATTCTCCTTCTATTTTTCTTGTCGCTTTTATTCTTTTCTTTTCGGCTTCGAGCTGAAGACGTTGTATGCGTAAGGGGCCCAACATCATCCCGCGTTTCCTGACATCATTCTTCTTAGTCACGATCTTCTTCTCCATCTTCGTATGCTTATCATGTGTCGTTAAGGCCGTCGAGGTCGATATAGGTTTATTACCGATATTTTTGCATGTGCATCTATCTTTACCCCAGCATCCGCATACTCCACATTTAGAGCGCGCCATAACAGAGCGGAATATTCACATTCCATCACGCACTACCAGCGTAGGCATACGCGTGAACATACATGATACATACCATGTGTGATGATACACTCAATCATGTACGTTGCTTTCATGCACGTAAACAACACAGCAACATGTAAACAAGGACATCCAACTGGCAGCCGTATAAGTCGATCACGCTGAGCTCGAGACCTCGCACATAATCGGAAACATATAACTATTTAAATTTTAAATATGTTACTTGTACTAAGCTAGGATCGCACATAAGTCAGCGAAGATTTGGAATAGAAATACGAGATTTAGAATAGTAATGAGATGAGCTCTACTTTGATGCAATATAGTGGTCTCACGAAGAATGTCATTCTGTGCAAGTAAAGGCAGGGAGAAGAGGGAGGGGGGGAGGGGAGGGAAATGTTCGTGTTTGTTTTTTGTTTTTATTTATGTTTGGCTTTTTTGCCCCCCACCCCCTCCCCCTCTCCTCTCCTTTCTCATAATAGCTCTAGCCAAACAAAACAAACCGAGGACCTATCGATTAGAGCCTAAAACAACTTACTAAAACATCAGATGTGCATGGGCAAATCTTAATGCATTCAACTAAAAGGTATGCAGAGCGTAGACTATTATTTATGGATGACCTTCAAGATACGTGAATAGCCAATCCCTGCATGCGTGCAAAACTCGGACCTGCAGTTCGACACTTTCTATATAAATAAATAAGTAAGTAAATAAATAATATATATATATATATTATATGTAATAAATATATAAATATATAAATTTATATATATATAATACCTGCCTCCATCAGATTGGGCTCAATATTTTTTAGTTTTGGGTTTGTAGTGTGTCGGGGACGTGTATTTCGGTCTGTCAAGACTTTTAGGGTTTAGGGCTCCTTCCGACAGTAGATTTCATCAGGGGTTTACCTTGAAAACCGAACATTGCGACTAAATTTAACCCCAAACCCTAAACCCCAAAGCTTAAGACTGTCCGGCCGGCTTCTTTTTTGCGCGGCTCGATATTCAAGGCGGATGCGCAGACTTCTCCGGGGAAGCTCTGCGCAGCATGGTGCCGGCGCAGGGAACGTGGCTGGCAGGTGAGAGAACACTAAAAGCCTAAACCCTAAACCCCTAAACCCCTAACCCCTAAACCCCTAAACCCTAAACCCTAAACCCCTAAACCCCTAAAACCCTAAACCCCAAACCCTAAACCCTTGTTTGGCCCCATGTTTCTGAAACCCAAATCCAGCAGTTTCGGCTTAGGCCCCCATTCCTTGATCCGAAATGCCCGCAATTCCTCAACTACACCTTCAACATCCCGAAACAAGTTCAACCCTACAGGGTTCTTTCGGGAGTAAAACAGCCCAAAACCCTGAAGACTAAATAGCCTTCCGCAATCTTCCACAGCCCTGATGCGATAAACTCTTCATCACACTGGAGCGGGGGCCAGAAAGTCCCAAACCACAAACATTCGGGTGCACGAATTGTCAGCTAGCTACTGTAGCCCTCATTCGCTGGAGCTTCCTCCATTTCTGCCCATGGCGCTCGCGAGATCGTCGCTGCACCTTCCAGAGTTTAAGGGTGCTTGGACTTTCGGACGTCGGGCTGTAGTACCCTAAACCCTAAACCCCTAAACCCGAAACCCTAAACCCTAAACCCGTAAACCCTAAAACAACAAAAAGTAGGGTTTTCAAACTTTTCAAGGTATAGACAACTTCGCCTTTCAGGCTGTGCATAGAACCCTACGAGTATGGTCAACCTAAGCCCTAGGCCCCGAAAGCCTACTTGAAGGTTTATGGGTAGATATAAGTAGTGTGATAAGTCCCCTAAATATGGGTTAGAATTTTAGTTGCCCTACTTACAAGCCCTTATTTCTGAACCTCCAAGCAAGCCCTCATACTGCCTTTGGAGTCTTGTTCAGGGATTGTACTTAAGTTTTCATAATCTGGAGCTATAGCAAATAAATATGGTTTCCTTGTTACGGTAACTTAAAATCCCTTAAAACCCTAAACCCTAAGCCCTAAACCCTTAACAAGAACCCAGCCTTTGGAGTCAATGAGGCTCTCCATATCTTCCTTCCAGCCCAGGGCTTCTGCCAGGGCCCGACAGCCGGAGTCGCAATCGCCCTGGCCCAGATGGCCCAAACAGGGCTCCTTTAGGGCTACAATAAGGAATCCTACGACGGTAGAAGGGATGCTACAATGGCTAAACAAGGGCTACTTTTGGGGTATGTGTCCAGGTATTTCTGATGATAGTTTAAGGTTTGACTCTAGGGATTCAGGATAGGATCTTGGCTCAGCGTCGCAGGACGGGGCATGCAGTTTTGCCGTACTCTCTGGAACTTGGCCAAGCAACACACCCCAAATAAACCCAGAAAAGCCCTCAAGACGTAAGCCCACAGCACTATAAAGATCTACGCCCTCAACCCAATAAGCTACCCTAAACCCTTCACCCTAAAACCCTAAACCCTAAACCCTAAAACCCTAAACCCTAAAACCCTCAAACCCTAAACCCTAAGCCTGAACAGTTGGGCCCTGCCTTGTGGAAGACGTCTCTCCAGTTTTGGTCGCCCTCCTGGGCTAACAGGGTTTAGGGTTTAGGGTTTAGGGGAAGCGACAATTCGAAGCCACGCAACAGAAGCTTTTGAGAATCATCAGGGCTCTTGAACGGGTTTCACAACGGGCTTCGTAAAAGCTACATAGGGTCTTTTTTGAGGTTGTTTTTTTTCTCAATCGGGGGCTTGTACCCCGAATTCGGGTCAAAGACACTCTCAGTCACAGCCCCGAAGCCCAAGTAAGCTGGACACAAACTACTGCTGATGCTATAAACCCTGCATCACCCATAATGGGACTGTACCACGATTCCCAGAGTTTAGGGTGCTTAAGGTAATGCAGGATTTTTACAAAGCTGCATCCAGACCCTCCGAAACCCCCGGAGGCCAGCCAGCCACAGCCCCAAAAATCATGTCCGGGTCGCCAGGTGGAATCGAAAGCCCATCCGGAGCTCATCGCAGGTGCCCGCAGGATCACGGTTGATCAGCATTCGTGGGGCCGATCGGCCGGTGTAGCCCACAAGGCCCGCGAAGGGATGCACTACCTTGAAGTTCCGGGGGTCGTTGAGAGTTTGGCGAACCCTAAACCCTAAACCCTAGACCCCCCTAAACCCTAAACCCTGTGGGGATCAGCCCAGGGACTCAGAGATCCTGAGATACTTAAAAGCACCCCAAATGTGTGGAAAGGAAAGCCTAAAGATTCAGAACTAAGTTCATGGTCTTCGCACCGCTGATTTTGGGTTTGTGTGTTTGCGCTCCATGAGTTTCTGGTGTTTTTCGGGTTTCGGGTTCAGGGGTTTAGGGTTCAGGGTTCAGGGTTTAGGGTTTAGGGTTTCGGGGTTTAGGGGTTTGGGGTTTTTAAGGTTTCGGGTGCAGGGTTTAGGGACTACCCGAACCCTTGATCCCAAACTTCGAAGTTGATAAATAGCCTAGGTTGGCCCGTCAAAGCCTTTGAACATGCTCCCCCCTTACAATCCTCTTGGGCCCAATGAAGGGAATTTCAGCTGTCCCAAAAAGCCGACCCAGATAAGGATCTTGGGTTCTTCTGCGCACCGGGTTTGGGGCTTTGCATTATCTCATTCTAACGCAGCATATTTTAGGAGAAGAGCAGTCAATTCCTGATTCTCTTTGCCATTTTTCTGTTTAGTGGCTCCTTTATGCTTGTTGCATTACATTATGTTTAGGGCTAAGCAAAGCAATACCTACTTCGCGGAAAGGGAAGCACTTCGGAACCAGGGACGTCAACTTCCGAGGGCCTTTGTAGAGCCTACCTGGAGGTTCATGGAGAGTTATTAGACGTGCGGGTTTTTAGGTCCCCTCATAGGGATTATAAGTATGGTTACTCTCCTTATAACCCACTTTATAACTACCCATGCACCTCCAAGTAGACCCCAAACACTGAATCCCCACAGAACCCTTAAAGAAAACCCCTACAGAACCTCCAAGTAGGCCAGGGCTGCCAAGGCCATGGGGGAAAAGCACCAAGGTTTCAAGGATTTCGAAGTTGGGGCTTAGGGTTTAGGGCTTAGGGTTTAGGGTTTAGGGTTTGGCTAACAAGAATCATGACTTGCGTTGGAGACTATAGGCACTTCATGAGGCGCAGCTTGCGAATCAAATCTTGTCAGAACTTATATAAGGCCCACAAGTCTCGAAGCTACAAAGGGCCAGAGCGCAGTACCCCTGTAGAAGCAAGGACTATATTTATTTCGTCCCCATATCTTAAGTCACATAATGGGGAGACTCCTGTGGTCCAACGTAAATTCCTCAACGAATCTCTGGGAACCGCAGGAGCGCTCAAAGCTTGGCAAGGGCTTCAACCACGAAGAATGCAGGTGCAAGAAGCCAGGGACGTTCCCATGACAATGAGCAGATCGCAGGCGGCCAGATCCCTTCTGTGAAGCTGGGCGAACCTCTCGGGCAGCTCCTGTCTTCGAGCAGGGTCTTCGCCGGAATGAAGGGGCAATCGAGAAACATACTCCCGAAAGGGCAAGGGCACCGCACCACCGCAACAAAAACACTAGCACCAGCACTTTTCCCAAATCCTTCGCTGGAAACCGCAAACCCTAAACCCTTACTCTTATCACCATGACCAGGGGCAGCAGCAGCGGAGAAACAGCCAGGCTACAAAGCGTGTCCTTCAAATCATGAAACGATGGAAAAGTCGAAGGACCCCCCCCAACAAATGTTGTTTCCATCATTCATGCTTAACCCTAAACCCTACGGCCCTAAACTCGTCAGGCCCGTTGGTTACTTTAGGGAAACCAAGACGAGGGTTGAGGATTCAGGAGTTTGGAGCTCCGGCTTCAAGGGCAGCTTCATTGCAGGGTGTAGGCTTTCGGCTTTAGGGTTTAAGGTGTAGGGTTGAGGAAACTCTCTAACTTTTCTTGTGAGCATAGCGATTGTTTACGGAAGTCTCCTTACATTGTGCTATGAGCTAAGAAAAGTTTAGTGTTTCTCACCAAACCGAAAATCCTAAGCACTAAACCCCCAAAAACTGCCAGACTTTTAGCTTTGATGTACTTGGTTTCTCGGAAGGTCCCTAAGCCCTAAACCCCAAACCCTGAACCCTAAAACCCTAGACCCCGAAACCCTAAACCCCTAAACCCTAAACCCCTAAACCCCGAAACCCTAAACCCCAGACCCCTGAAGCCATACATTTCAGATTTTTGGAGTCTCCATGGGCCTCTCCGAAGAAGACGATCTTGGGCTTCACGAGACCGCCCTTCTCGGCCCTCAGCTGTCGCCAGCCCTCCTCTTCGGGATTTTCTTCGGGTTTAGGGTTTAGGGCTTAGGGTTTGGGCTTAGGGTTCAGGGTTTAGGGCTTAGGGTTTGAAGCCTAGGGTTTAGGGTTTCGGGTTTAGGGTTTGGGGCCTAGGGTTGAGGGATCATGCAAGATGCACCCAAGGATTCTATACATGGACTGTTATGCTTTATGGCTTGCTTAGGGCCCCTACGGCTTCAGGTTCAGTTTCTTGGGTTGATCAAACCCTAAACCCTAAACCCCAAACCCCTAAACCCTAGGGTTTAGGGTTAGACCCTTTTTGTTCCTAACATTTATACAGGGTGCCCGATTGGGGGAGCATTGGGGGTTTCGGAGCTGGCAGTCTACTCCCTCTAAACCAAACCAGAACCGGAAAGGAAAAGATAGTAATTCCTTCTTAGGGTTTAGTGTTTAGTATTTTAGGGTTAGGGTTTAGGGGATATCTCGTGTTTAACTTTTTGTAAAGAATGCCCGAAGAGATAAACATTCACCCAGGCTGCAAAAGTGGAAAGCAAGACAAAATTCGCCTCTGCCCAGCACGGGCTGGGATGGTTTGCCTCACTTGAGAACCTAAGTAGTTCCTTTTTATGGTGTATATTTAGAACCCTAAACCCTAAACCCCTAAACCCTAAACCCCAACCCCTAAACTTAGACTCCTATAAGGTAATCCCAAGAAGGAACTACTTAGGGGCCTGTGGGTCGTCACCGACTCAACCTGGCTTTCCTCACTTCGAAGCTCCTCCCCAGCCAATACCCCTTAATTAAGGAATATACTTCAAACTATAGGGGCCTTAATATTATGATTTAAGGTATATTCCTTAATTAAGGGGCATTGGGCTCTCTGGGTCCTTGCGCTAGCAATGGTACTTAGGCTTAAAGGGTTTGAGCTTCGGCTGTAAGTACGATGACGACGACTTCTACTTAGCAGGAACAGGTGCGCTACCACCAGTCTTAGTCAAGGAAGTCCTCGCCCTTGTCCAAAGCCGCTTTGAGCTCGTTAATGTCCTTTGGCAAATGGGGTTGTGGGGGTTTGCTCTACCGGAAGATCTAAGAAAGAACCATTTGGAATGCATTCAGCAGTGTGTCTTTAGGACCTTAGGATGTCGGGACCGACTCGGCATCTCAACTGGCAGCCTTCAGCCGGGACTTCCGATGCCCTTGATCTACAGCTCGAGGCTGTCGAAATATGTGGGTTCGATCCTTGCCCCTAAACCCTAAACCACTAAGCCCCTGAACCCTCAACCCCTAAGCCCCTAAACCCAAACAAAAACGCTAAACCCCTAAGCCCAAAATTCAACACGCCTAAACTATAAACCCCTAAGCGCCTAACCCCTCAACCCTCGCAATATCGGGGTCTGAACCCCAAGACCTGAAACACCGAACCCCTTCCTTGAAACCGAAAAAGTGAAGCCTGACACAGAACACCCTAATTTCTGGCTCCTTTCAGGGGTTCCTTTCAAAGGCAGCTCTAAGGGTTCCTACTATAAGGTCTAATTATCATTGGGGCCCGAAAGATCGAATAGAGTTTGGGGGCATATTCTACCCTAACCCTCCAGGTACATACTATATAGGGTACTAGAGCCCCTAGGGCCTATATAGTAGATACCTGGAGGGTTAAGGCTACTCTAGTTGTTACAGAGTATACGACCACCAGTTTCTTCAAGTCCCCGCTTTACTTTAAGATCGAGTCCCGGTTCATGGTGTGGAAAATGATACCCGGAAGACAGTACGCGCAGCATCAGCAAAAGTAGGTCTATCAGGCATGACCGTAGCAATGCCAGGCGCTATCAACATATCGGTGAGAATTTTAAGGAAGATGATCAGAATCATGTCAAGAACCGGTATCATCTTAATTTCTGTTGGAAAAAAGTGGTGCCTGCGGCAGCAAAAATAGCCCTGACAATGGGTGTGATTTGGAGAATATATGTTCAGCTTGATTTGCCGTCTCTCCTTTGAAACATCTCACACAACAAGCGCTGTCAAAACTCCAAATCCAGTCTTTTGTGCCATGCCCAATATCCAACCGTAGAAACTGGAGGGCTTGAATCCTTTGTTTGATCCTGGCCATCCATTAACGGACTTTCTTACATCATGGCTTCAAAAAAGTGTGTCTTCAGTACCTCCTGCGATGCCCCTTCCAAGGTGTCTGTTGAAGGCCTACGGAAATTAAATCTCTAAGCCCTAAACCCTTATTACCGTGATCAAGGAATCTGACACCCCGCTTGCTGCTTTGCGACGTCGTGTGCCGGATCTACGGACAGCCTGCGGGGCTTGTGCAACTTGTGCACATGAGCCACTGTTAATCCTACCTTTTCAGCCCTGGGGCCTAGTGGAAGTTTATGTCCCTCCGAAATAAAGCCTTATTCATCCCCCATGCGACCGTAGTCACGAAGCTCACATGAAGAAACGATCAACCCGGACATTATAAATTCCCTAAACCCTAAACCCTAAATTTTGATCGAGTATAGGAGTGCTGGGCGGCGACCAATACCTCGGGCTCCGTGTCGATGACGTGCGCCGCATCGAAATTACCATGGGCTGCCACCTCAGTGCTGCTTCTTGACGGCACTCTTGTGAGCAGCAATGGCAAGAGTGAGAGCAATCGCGAATCATAAGCGAAGCAGTAGGCAATAATTGTGAACTCGAGCCTGCACCCTAAACCCTAAACGGCCTCGATCCTAGTATGGATCTGATGCGTTTCGGAGTTTGCAGGTCTAGGGCTGACATTTGTCGTGGCTTTGTGGCTTTGGACTCCAGGTTATTCCAGGTTGGGGTTCGCAGTCCCTAACCTCCCAGGTACCTACTATATAGGGCCCTAGGGGCTCTAGTACCCTATATAGTAGTTACCTGGGGGGTTAGGGAGTGCTCTTAAGACTCAATCCAGAAAGCAACGAATTAGGGTCCCTTTTTATGGTTTAGGGTTTAGGGTTTAGAAAGGTCAGAGTTAACCTCACTAATGTTTCCACCGGCAGACTCAGTGTAAACCCTTGCAGCGTCACCGCGACAGGCAGTGTGGACGATCGAAGCCGCACGGATATTTCGAGCAGGTCCAAATCGCAAGTTCGGGAATCCAATCCGCCGGTGTGAACTTACAAACCCTAAACCCTAAACCCCTAAACCCTAAACCCCTAAACCCTAAACCCTCTTGTCACGGAAGTTTCTGATTGGGTTTTAAAGGTTCCGCAGAGAGCCCAGTACCCGTTCATTCAGCAATATACCTACAGCACCCAGGGTTTAGGGTTTAGGGTTTACGGTTGGGGCGTAGTTGCGTTCTAGGAGGACCGTCATGTATCGTGAGGACGATGCAGACATTGCCAGCACGGCGCAACAGAGAGCTCTTGCAATCATCATACAAGGCCTCCAAGAAAACGCAATTTACCAAACCTCGAGAAAACACAGCAGCAGCATCCCTGACATTGAACCTTTGAACTTGAACATCAATCGTCAAACCGAGAAGCCTTTAACCAACCCGAACACCCTGAAGAACTACCAAACCCCTCCTGACCCAAACCGGAAAACTGAAATTCATACCGCAAGGCCGTTCAAATCACAATGAAAACCCTGAAATCCAATAACCCAATATCCCCGAAGCCGTGTCTAGGGCTTATAGGATTTAATTGGTGCGGTTTCAGTCTGAAGAATCGAGGTGCTAGCTTCTCTGCTGGAAGCCCAGCTCGACATTCGAGACTGTCGATGTTTTGGGAGTAGCATCGCAGAAGGATGCCCTGGTAGGGTTTAGGGCTTAGGGCTTAGGGGCCTAGGGGCATAGGGAGGGGTTTAGGGTTTAGGGTTTAGCTTCGCCCGTTCAAGGCATAGACACGACTGAATGAATTCTTTGCAGGGTGTTGCAATGTTTTGTGTGGGTTGTTTTAGAGTCGCTCGGGCTTTAAGAAGGGCTTTATGTTATCCAGTGCATCGTTACCGGGTTTTGCAAGATTGTTGCAAAATAAGGGGTTTAGGGTTTAGGGTTGAGGGCCAATAGGGGGCTTAAGGCTAAGGTCAAGACTTCGAAGTTACCCTAAACCCCTAAACCCTAAACCTGGACCCTACCTGGGGGGTCTCGGGGGTCTGAAAGTCAGGGCTTCAAAAGTGGCGGTGAGGATCAGAGCTGATTTCGCTTCCACGGCTTCTGCGGAGGGGTTTAGAGGATTGAAGTCTGTAAGGTTTACGGCTTTAAGGCTTAGGGCTTTTAGGGTGTTTAGGGTGTTTAGGGTGTTTAGGGTTTAGGGGCTTAGGGGTTTAGGGGTATAGGGTTGAGGGTTTAGGGTCTAGGGTTCTCTGCCCTCCCTTTCCGAACTGAACCGCCTGCTTTAGAGCCCGCCCTGCTATTTTAAGCGGCTAGTCTAGAGTAGAGACAGTAGGGGCCTCGTCCTGAGGGGACTGTCACTGTAAGTATAGAACCTACCCAAAACCGATCAGCCTGAAGGCCAGGACTTCGAAGAGTTAACGAGGTTCCTGAATGACCCCTTTACAATCAGTGTACCCTTTTTCCTGTTATTCAGTTTTAATGACGGACCCATACAATAAAAAGGGCAAAAGGGTACCACTCGGGGTTAAAGCGCGATGGCAGAATGTAACACAATCGAAAGCAGAAGCCTTGTCGTGGAGCAGTCGAATGAAGTAGTGAGCCTTAGGCGCATGTACCGAAACCCTAACCCCTAAAAGCTAAACCCAAAACCCTAACTAAACCCTGAATCTTAAACCCTGATCCCCAAACCCATAGATGCCCAAGCCACAACCCAAGACGATCACTCTTCGAGCTTTTGGCCTTTTCACGGCACGGTCAGAGGACAGGAAATCGTGGTGCGACAGCTTTTACTTAGTGACTGAAACTGAATCGGGTTCTTAAGAAATAGAGTAGTGTAATATGGGAACCAGATTAAGAAACCTTGGGTCTTTATTAGGATTCCTCAAGGTTTCTTAATTCATTACCATGGTTAGTCATAGTAAGAAACCCAGAGGAACAGTACTAGTAAAGGTTTGTAGATTTCCTAGTGTGAAGAAGCTTGGCCAACTTTGTGGAGGTGCCTCCCTCTGCTCTAGGGTCGCGCAAACGGATGTGGGGACTACTAAGGATTCATGATTAGGGCTTAGGGCTCAGGGTAATAAGGGGTGAAGCTGGGCTGTAGGGGTCCGTTAAAAATATGAAACTGCCAAACCAGTGAAAACGGAAAAAACCGTTTCGTTGAGGAGGAGGCTGGGCTGGGGCTGGGCAGGGGCAGGGCTGGGGGCTGGGGGGCTGGGCTAGCCTGCTGCGGGGCCTTGATCAACTGTGTCCGGACCGAAAAAGGCTGGGCTCGGGCTTGGGGCCTGGGGCTGGAAAACCGGTGGGCTGGGCTTGGGGCTGGGGCTGGTGATGGGGCTGGGAGCTGGCTGGCTGCCCTGAAACGGCAATTGGTTTTTTAGAAAAATGGAAAGGTTGTGAGATAGAAAAAATGAGTTTAGGAAGGCCAGCAGCAACAAGCAATTCGACTTATTTCTTTCTTGAGGGTTTAGGGTTTAGGGCTATTGTTTAGGGCTTTTGGGGTTTTAGGGTTTAGGGTCAAGGAACCAAAGCCCAAATTATGATCGAACACCCTCAACCTGGCTCCATCCCAAGTTCTATACACCCGAAACAGCAAACCCTAGTTCAACAAACGACCTCCTAGTAGATTGCTATATGCTGGTTTTCCCGAAGACTAACCTACTACCTAGAGTAATTGGGCTCTAACACATTGAACCCTGAAGCAAACGTCGTCCTACAACGATTGCCATGCTCTGAGTTTAGGCTTTGGGGTTTTAAGGCTTGGGACTTTAGGGGTTAAGGCTTTGGGTTTAGGGCTTTAGAGTCTTTGTCGGGACCACAGGGTAGCCAGGCTGGCCCTTTACAGTCTTGCAAGCTTCTCTTAGGCCGAACGGGGGAAAATATGACATGGTCCCGAAGGCCTACCTTGGTAACTGGGCTCCGACGATCGATATATATATATATAGATAGCACATATATATATATGGGGTAGTTCTCTTTTTTAGGGTCCCTTTTGAGGTGCGCAATATAGCACGGCACCCTTATAAAAAGGACCCTAAAAGGGACCCACCTATATCGAAATCCTACCGGGGAGCCGGTGTTGGCTCGAAGTTTCCAGGCCACATCCTCGGAAGAAGGGCACCGGGACTTGGGTGGAGGATCTAAGGGGTTCAGAGGGAGCAGGGTTTTGTGGTTTTGGGGCCAACTATGCTTCAGCCCTAAACCCCAAACCCCTGAACCCAAACCCCTAAACCCAAAACCCAAAACCCCAAAACCCCTAAACCCCTAAACCCCTAAACTCCTAAACCCAAAACCCTCAGGGATTAGGGCCGTAAGGGGCTCGGGGGGTTGAGGGTGACCGAACTTCACGAAACGCCTGAGCTTCAACCATACCTTCTGGGTAGTACTCTAAACTAGGGCCCCTTTAGGGTTTAGGGTTTAGGATTTATAATTTAGGTGTCCTTTTTACAAGGGAGCCGTACTATATTCTTGACTCAAAAAGGGACCCTAATTTAGAGAACTACCCATCTGCACCCTATTGCGGGTGTCAAAGGAACCCGGCCGAGACAACAGCCAAATTGTGCAAGCTTCTGGCTCAGAGTATGTACAAGAAAGCCCCCAAACCCCAAACCCTAAACCTCTAAACCTCGAAACCCTAAACTCCTAAACCCCTAAACCCTAAACCCCCAAACCCCCAAACCCCCAAGCCAAGCCCCCAAACCCCTAAAACCCTAAACCCCTAAACCCCCAAACCCCTAAACCCCTAAACCCCTAGAGCTGCTATAGATCCCTTAGCGGAACCCTTCAAAGTTAAACGAAGCCCCAAGCCTTAAGGGCGAAATGAGCCTTAAAAGTATAGGGGCCCTCTACCCTTATACTATGAATCCCTATATGGTATATGAACCCCTAAAACATTTTAGGGTTCATTTCGTCCTTAAGGACCCCATAAACCCTAAACCCCTAGACCCCCCCAAACCCCCAAACCCCAAAACCTTAAAACCCCTAGA
>CAJNJA010005273.1:0-16519 GCA_905231915.1 Symbiodinium necroappetens
GTACAAGAGCCTCCAGACAAAAGCTACTGTAGTAGTCGCAGAAGCAGCCAGACTTAGCATATGTCAGCAGGTCCTTACACCCGGCCAACCAGCAAAGCTCAGGTTCAAGCTGCTCCCGCTCTTCGGGGTGGTCGAGCAGGAAATCTTCGTAGTGCACGGTTCCCAGGGACCTGTCACTTGGGTTCAAGTTTAAGGCTAAGGCTTTGGTCCGGCCAGGGTCAGGCCGCAAACTCCACACACTAAAGCCTTCGCCCCTAGAAAAGCTTCTCTGTGTCCCCGCCGGGAAACACGTTTCAGTTTTTGGGATCTCCTTCTTCAGGCTTCACAGTCGGGCTGTATGGAGCAGCAGTTGCGGGGTTTGAGGGTCTGATGCAGCCAAGAGATTTTGGGAGTTGAACGTTGGGCGTTAGGGGTAGAAGGCTAGAAACGCTTTAGCGCTGGGGGCCTGGGGCCAATGACAATTCTGTTTGCACGTGGCTTACCGACCTGTGGTTCCACAGTTTCCCAAAAAACTATGCAGCCTGCTCTGCAGGGGATGCATGGGTCTGCCTATCTTGGAAAGAACGGTGTGGCAAGCATGCCTCTAGTAGTCCCAACCCTAAGGTCTCAAGCCCTACCAGCCTCAAATCTTCAGACGTTGTCCCCTCGTCATGAAAGATTCAGGTCACCAGCACACAGCGATCTCGAAGCCCATGTATGATCATATATGTACCACAGTCCATGCGCCAAGACGTACCGACATGTAAATTCGTTTTTAAGAGTCTTCTCGTGTCGTAAGTCTCTGTGCATCAGCGGACTTACTTTTGAACCAACAACCTGATGTGCCACCGGAGTCCTTGTACATGAAGTTTCCTCAATCTGCGGGCCCAGCGAGGGCGCCAGAATTGAATCGTTGACTCTACACAGCTAGAACCTGGTCTTCGGAAGTGTCTTGTAACACCTTATAACTTCCAATAGCGGGCGCCTCCAGACAACAAGTCTCAAAGCACTTTTAGGCACGGTGGCCTCTTTCGAAGCCCTGGAGTCTTTTGGCCTGCACGAGGTGTTCGAGCCGCTGTTGTTCAGAATCTTATTGCCTAGGGCTTTTGCGGCACGGCGTAAGGTTTAGAGGTCACGGTTTTTGAGATGATTGGGGTGCTCGTTGAGGGTTGCGGTCTGTGGACGCTTGAGGGTTTAGACTCTACTGGGTCTGGAGGCCGGGACAAGGAGGTGAATCCTTGGTTGTCTGTATCAGTGCTTGACATGTGGAGTTGGGTGGTATGGTGCCGGGTCAGGACTCCCGTCTTTTGCGCTTAGTGGGGTCACTGGGGTCTTGGGCCTTTTGCCAGATTTTGGCTCTCAGGTCACACTCGAGTCCTTGCGCACCCTTCCAGAGGCCCACAAGGGTTTGGGCGGGCCTGGCATCCTTGTGCGTGAGGGTATTAGATTTTTGTCCGGGACCCGGACTTGGTTGTGTTGTCTTGGGAAAGATGATGACAAGTTTCGTCGTGCAGCGTCGCTTGACGTAAGCCATGCTGCTCAACTCTTCTTCAGGTCCGGGGGAGGTCACTGACTTCGAGCCTTATAGGCCCTTACCTCCAAGACTTTTAAACCGTCCAAACCCAAGCTCCTTGCCTTAAGCCGAGTCCAATGTCCAACCTTCCTGAACGCCTTCCTATGCGCCATACATTCAGGCAGCCTAACTAGGTCTTTGAGAAGCTGGATGTTATGAACTCTAAACCAGGTATGTACTGTACCGCACGTCCCCGACACCAAACCCTCAACCATAAGCCCTCAAGGCATTTCAGATCAATCTTCAACACCTAAAGCCGAGAAGTCTGTGAGCCGTAACACCACGTAGGTTCCGAGCCAAGAAACATCTCTGCACCAATGCAAAATCAACATTACCAGGCTCGCCGTAGAGCATTTTTGGGGGAATTCTTGGGTTTACCATCCAAAGTTTCCAGGATTGTGGATTCGGGTTCAGCGCTGAGGGGTTTTGGGACTTTGGTAGGTTACGTTGTGGGTTCTTGCGCTTTAGTTGGTCGTCTTCCGGGCTTCTTGAAACGCCTACACCCTGAAAAAAGACCCTAAACTCTCCTAAACTTCCTAAACCCTAAGCCTATTTGCTTGGAACTTCATGTTCAGGGCCGGGCGGGTGCAGGTCCCTGAGCGTTCCAGCCTCAGCCCGGAGCCCAAAGCCCCGTTGACCTTCACTAACCCCCCTACACGGCATAAATCCCTGTTATTGGAAGGCGGACTGGCAACGGAATTACCCCAACCCGCTGAAGAAGGATGACATGGACCAAGGTGTGGAAATTCTTGCATGTAACCTTCAGGGTATAGGGGGGTGTTGTAGGGTTTGAGAGGCAAGGGTTTTCTTGCGCAGGAGCTCGTTCACCTAAATCCGGAATCCTGTCATTGTCGCCTCTCTTCTGGTGATCAGCCTTGGGCCTTATACTGCTTTGGGGTCAGGGCTAGGAGCAGCTCGCCGCCTTGCAGTAGGCAGTCTATACTTCAGATGCACATTTCATCTTGAATTAGGGATCCAAACTAGGAGCCGAGAGCCTCTCGGCATTCAGCACTCGAATCTGGCATGGTTCTGCCATCTGGAGGCAAAGTCTGGACGAGGAATGAGGAGATACTCTTCGATGCTCTTTGGGCGGTCGCCTTAATTCTCAGCCCCCGACCAGACTGCCACCACACCCCTAAACCCAACTGCAATCGGCCCCAAACGCGCCGGATGGGATCAGACAGCCCGGACCCAGCCCTGTATGCCTTGTGCATCAAGTGCTTTGAACTTCTAACAGCTATGACTGTCATGGGTTTGGATTACCATGATTACAGGGATGTTGCCTGTTCCTGGTAGACAAGTCTGTTTGCACACGCTTCTTCCCGATACCCTTGATTTTCGACATCCCTCAACATGATGGTAATAGGGTTCCCTTCAGATCTAGCTAGAACCCGAGCTACGTGTGTCCTCGCGCCCTCAGCCGCAGGCCTTGCTCCCAGAATCCCTGATGCCCAGAGGCAAGCAACGAGCCGCTGAACTGAGAACTTAAATGAACAGCTACCCATCTACCCCACAGAGTCTATCAGGAAACCTAACCCCTAAACCCTATTATAGTTTTTTCAGGGCCCACTTCATTAGGAGCCCGGCACCTTAAAGCCGGCTGCCCAGGCGGATCCTCACAAGGGCTTCGGATCGAAGAGGCCGCCTGCCTTTGCTCCCCTTTTGGCTCTTTGTGTTCGTTTAGGGTTTAGGGTTGCTGCGATTGGAGCTTTGGCTTTAGGCTTCTAGGGTTCAGGATCTATCCGTTGGGTTTTGTTTGCGCGACCTGGGCCTTTGAGGTTTAAGGTTCAGCAAAGACGATATCCCCTGAACCCCCCTAAGACACAACAGCGACAACCATCGAATCGTAAGCCACAGGGGTTCAGGATTGCGGTTATAGCATTGGAGTCGTCTCAGGTCCAGGATGTAGGCTCCAGCATCGTGCACTCCGTGCGAACGCCCTGTGATTGGGGTGGTTCAGATTCAGTAATAGGGTTTAGGGCAGCTAAGAGTTTCGAGTCGCAGTTTTAGAGGTGCGTCGGTGTTTCATTGTAACTATACAGAGGTTGTTTTCAGATACCCCAGCTCCTGTAAGCCATAAAATCTCGGACGTGCTCGGGGTTTAGGGAGTGTCTGCAAGATGAGTCGAGGTGATTGAAGCCAATCACTCGGCGCCTAAGCTTCAATGGGGTTGACGTGTGAAGTTAGTTCACTGAGTGCTGGGAGTGTAGCGAAAGTGTTTTGGGTCCAAGCTGCGGACGCACATGTTCTTCTAGCCTTCAGGCTTTCCTCCAAATCACAGCCAGAGACACCAAAAGCCGCTGAAAAGCCTAAATCCCCTGAGAGGCCGAGCTTGAAATCCCAGTAAACCCCAAAGCCGGAAGCCCCGAACCCTAAAATCCCAAACCTTGTAAAGCTAAACCTTAAAGCAAGCAGTTTACAACACGCGTTACACGACCTCCCCACCCCTCCCCCCCCCGAGGTCCGAGCGTGGGAGAGTGGCCGTACTGTCTGGAGCTCGCCCTGTTCTTCTAGGATCAGGGGACCAAGCTTAATATTTTCAGGATGAGGTTTGGGAGTTTGTTTGGGGTTGAGGATTCGCGGGCTCTTTGGTCCTACGATACTTTTAGGGTATTTTCGACATGTATATCAGCTCATAATATGTTAGATACTGTAGGCGTCTATGGGTCCTCATGGTGTTCTCACAGCTTTCCCACAAGGCATGCCAGGCCTGTTCTGTGAAGGTCGGAGGATCCCAATATTTGCGGTGTTCCGCTCGCCGCTTTGGTGCAGAACTGTTGCTCCGATGCCGTCTGAAGTAGGGTTCCTTCTGAGGTATACAGTGAATATAGTGTCTTGCACTTATTACAGAACGGACATGCAATGCTGCGACCACGCAGAATCATTATTTGACCCGGCTCTTGGCGAGGATTTGTTGAAACAGATTGAAACTGCCACAAGGAGGGGCTACAGCGCAGATCGAGAGTTTTCACAAGAAGAAACCTCTGTCTCCGGATACATGAAAGCCTCGGCTAGTGCGAAATCTTTTTCCGTAAAGCTCGCATGCATTTGTAGTTTCACGTCAGCCCGAAGTCTGTTCGAGGTGGTTTTTACCCCGTAAACTTGTAAGCTCTTGCCTTGAATGTGTGACAGTCTCAAGTCGCAACGTGGGCTCAACAATGCAGAAGCAAGTTTAGAGTCGATGTGCTTGCCCCCATGCTTCTGAGGGGTTTTAGGCTGTGAAATCATGGCCTCGGATACGCAGCCAGTGGAGGCCGGAGTCCTGGAGTGCAGTTTGCAAGTGTCGGATTGGGTTTAGGGTTTAGGGTTTAGGGTTTAGGGCGGGCCTGTAGCTGTTCACTGCAAGCTCAACGGGTTCGCAAGCCCCATTCCCGAACCCAACCGCTTGTTTCGCGGGGAGCAACGAGAGTGGTTTGATTTGAGAAGGTTCGCCGTGGAGTTTAAGTTTGCGTCCGGGTTTCAACATCATTTTGTTTCAGATCTGCAGCCCTGAACCCTCAACTCTTAAGCCATGAGACCCCAAGCCCTAAACCCGAAACGCCTAAACCGTAAATCTATATAAACTGCTGGAGCCCTTAAGCCCAACACCATTGAAGCCCTAAGCCCCCAGTCTAAGTTCCACAAGCATGCGTTCATCTCCGTTGCAGGCGCCTGCGCAGCAGACCTTCGATATCGCCCAGATCGGCGACGGTCTACGGATCGCCCCTGGTCCGATATTCGATCCGGTTTCGGGTTGAGGGTCTAGGACTTTAGGACTTTGAGGTTTTAGGGTTGTTAGTTTATGGTCTAGGGTTTAGGGTTTATGTGGCGGCTGTTCTAGATGTTGATCTCTGTCGGCGCCTTCGGACTCTGATTTGGAGAGATGACGCCCCATTTGAAAGGCCACTTATGTTGTTGTCCTCGGTTTCGGGGGCTTGGTCTCCCGGGCTTCTTGGGGTGAAGGGCTGAAGGCTTGCAGCTCTTTGTCTTAGTTCTTTGGCTTGGTGGGTGTTCGGTATAGGTGTGGGCGGTGTAGGGCAAAGTGGTTTGGATGTAACCTGATGGTCCAAGCACGTGCTCCTTTCATTTGTGGGTTCTCAACGTCTTCTCTGGCTACTTATTTTTAGCCAGGAATGTACTAGTAGTTTCCCCTTAAGGTCCCTATATGGCTACAGTTGAATCTACCTTATTCTAGTTTGAAGCCCCTTCTCTAGCTCCCTGGCCATTTAACATAGGGTCATATGGCAAAGGCAAAGCCTGCATGACTGGTAGCACAGCTTCTTTGCGAATCGTTAGCATGAATGTGTATATGGTATTTCCAACTATTGGAAATCTCATCAGATCGTGCAAATCTCACCTACATCTGGAAGTCCATATAGTAATCCTATGAGTTTTTCGGCCCCTGTCTCCAGGGTAGCAGGGTTTTACAGCATGATGCTGCGCGCAATCTGCCGGCTAACAGGCATACTCACTGCAAGGGAGATGGAAGAGACCGCAAGTCGCCACGACGATTGCTTGAGGGTCTTGCCTAGCCCTACATGTTTTTGCAGTGATAGAAGTCGTAGAAAGCTTACACCCACACCTACACTTTACAGCCCCGAGCCCATACTCTATACTCTGTAAGGCTTAACTCGCCACCCTCCACCCCTTCCAGATTAGCACGAAGCCACTTAGCCAAACCTTCAAAAAGATTCAATTCGAAGCTCATCAAGTTTCCAGGAACATGAAAACGTCCGGGCGCCAGAGCCTGAAGCAACGCAGTGAAGCCCGAGAGTCCACGGGAAGGAGATAGTCCATTGCTCTACGACCCCGACAGTTGTGTTGTTCTCATTGGAGTTTCCTTCGATGTACTTCTCCCGCGAGATAGAATGATACGGACGCCTGCTAATCTGCAATAAGAGAAGGAAGCGCTGAGCAAGGAGAATATTGATCTTGACCGTCTCAAGGAGGGGCGGGGCGCAAGCACCGTTTGCGGGCTTGAGCTGTAGATGTGGTTGCAGGGCCTAGCGGCCTAGCGGGGCCGCCGGGGTTTCGGGCTCATACCGACAGGTGTTGCAGGGCCAAGCCTTTAGAGACTTCC
The DNA here is from genome assembly GCA_905231915.1 of Symbiodinium necroappetens. NCBI lineage: Eukaryota > Dinophyceae > Suessiales > Symbiodiniaceae > Symbiodinium > Symbiodinium necroappetens. Next base: position 6,612 of record CAJNJA010005273.1, read on the forward strand.
CAGATGAGACAAGGGTTTGGAATGATTACAGCAGGTTGTTCCACTACCCTTCTTTTGGAAATCGGTAACGAGGTTTGCTGGACTGCTTGCTGTTTTCGCGCTTGGGCACATTGGCCTCGCAGGTGATAGGGAACACCGGGAGGGTCATAAGTTTCAACAGACTTCCAGAGAAGTCCAACTACACGCTGATCCCCAAGCCAACCCAAACCAAACCCGAGTTTCTAAAGCCCAAAACCCTAAACTCAACCCTGAGGATGACTATACACCGTCGTCTGCCCTGCAAAGTTGCATATGCTAAGACACTGACACCCAGAAGCTCGCAGGGGATGGCGCACCTCTACCTGGATGGCTTCGGTGGGAAGCGCTGCTGCCTTTGCTGCAAAAACACCGAGGCGTCGCTCTGGTAGAGGAATTACGGTCTAGACTCTGGGGTTTGGGAAACTCTGGCCTTCACTTAAATAATTTGATCATGTCATTGAATCAAGAGATGTACTTGCAACTGCATTCGAGCATGCCCAGGCCCACGCGGGACTTTAAGACTGAGAGCACTACATGTACCAAGCATCCGGGATGTCGTATCAACTGATTGACCTCAAGGTGGGCAGAAATCGGAATAGAATTTCCAATCAGGGTTGATGATCAGACACCGGTGATTATCAGACACCGGTCGGCCCAGCAACCGGTTCACACTAGTAGACTCTGCTGTCGTGGCTGGGGCGTCTTCAAGGCTCCCGCCCCTGTGACAATCTTGTATGGATATTGTATCGTAGACAGTTGAACAAAGCCCACACTGTCTACATGCATTTTCGCCGGAGCGCGAGGCTTCGCTAAGTCATGAGGCCGTTATTTGATTGCACTGAAAGAGTTCATGGTCAGTACTTCGAGCGTCATTGAGGACCATGTGTGTGTGTGTGTGACGACTTGTCCCTCACCCCCGTTCCACTCCGATAGCCCGAAACCTGAAACGTAGCGTTGAAAGGCCGACAATTTTCACTCTCCAACCCTTAGTAGCCCTGTGAACCAACACCCCAAAATCAAGAAAGTCTTCCTGCCCTGTGAGTTCGAAACCGTCAACGGTGTGCGGCTCCTTGTCCGGCTTGCAGTCGCATTTGCTTCGGGGCATCTGAAGAGGACGCCGGGTAGCTGCTTTGTAGCTTCTTTGTATCTTCGGTGTTGTTTCGCTTGGGATGTTGCTGTTTATATGGCTTGTTAAAGGCGTTTTCAGGGCATTCCTGTATTTGGGTGTTTAGAGCTTGAGATTTATGTTCCGGCATGGTTTGGGAGTTTTGAATTCCGTGATGCAAGGTTTGGGGTTTTGGGGTTTGAGGCTTACAGGTTAGAGTGTTTCAGGGTTTGGGTTTCAGCTTATCTAGAGCCTCTAGGGTGCAGGGAGTTCCGGGATCTTTAGGTTCATGCTTTAGGTGCTGGAAGTCTGGCGTGGAAGCCAGTGACCTTCCCGTGTTCAGTCTGGATTTAAAGCTGTAAGTCAGTGTGTGCAGCAGCGACTTGCCGATTGCAGAAGAAAGCTCTGCAATTGCAAGAAACCCCCGAACGAATGGTAACAGGGACGGGTGCGACGGGTGCATCTCATGAATCCGCCAGAGCTCGACGTCGCGCCACACCCTCCCTCAACGGGGTTCACGATTATTCAGTATTGTTGAGGCGCCCAATATGATGCATGGATGTGCTTGGTTCAGATCGACCGGGGCTGGTCATGAAGCGGGCCCTTGCAATTTGGGGCCGAGTAAGGTGTCCTTAAGACTAGATGATTTTGGACAGAACCCCAATTTGGCGCTTTTCAGATATGTATTGTGTTAAGGACTTGTAGCTGCCTTTACCTTTTGGGCGATTTGGAGCCAAGGCCGGCCTGCCGATCACTCTCCCCCAGCCAGACCGTCTTCCGATTCCCAAAGCCGAACACATCGAAGGGTCCAAGCGCCAGTGCGAAGAGCCATGGATGAGAACTACCTAGACTTAGAGATGACTTAGACCCTGTTAGGCAAATCGTCTGCCTTAGAACCGTAAACCTCAAAGACCGAGGCCTAAAGATTTAGAGGGAGCCCTACAGCCGAGACCTGGAAGCCCCCTGATCCGTCTGGAACCCGTGACCCGTAAAAAAAGCCCCAAGCCCTAGCCCTAAGCTTCTTCTCAGGTCTTCCTACCAGAAGTTCCCCGAGTCCAAGTTGCAGGCGAAGCTTTGAACTTCGCTTTTGCAGTCAGAGGTTGGTTTGTGCGTAGAGAGAAATAGGGCTAGGGCTGTACAGAGTGTGGAACAAAAGAGCCAAATAAAAAAGGAAGGCTTCGTACTTCTGCAGCGACTTCTGTAATTAAGTTCTTGACTGTTTAAGACTTTGAGATTTGGGGTTTGTGCTTGGGTAGCTGGCTCAGCTCCTAGGCCTTTCAGGTCTAAGCGTTAAAGTGCGAGATCTTTTGGTCTTAGGGCTTGGGGTCTCGGACATCATCTATGGGCTCAGATTTGTTGATTGACTTTCTGCTTTGGAGCCGGGCATAGTGTCAATCGCAAAGATGTGGAACCAGCTTCGGGTTAGAAGTTTCAAGTTCAATTTCAGGGAACAGGTAGTGGGGTCATTGGTTTTGGAAGGCAGAGCTGGTGCCAACCGTGGAGTGCTGCAAAGTCAGCGCATTTAGACGTTTAAACCCAACCCCGCAACCCTACACCTTGCCTTAGCCGTAACACCCATGACTGCAGACCGGAAAGGGGTTCCTCGTCTTCCTCAGCACCTAGTTGCGGGACATAGTAAGACTCGTTCAATGTCGGTAACCATAGGGGCTAGCTATCGAAGCGCTCCGTACCGATCATCGCAGCACGTTATTGAAGCTGAAAGGCGTGTGGTGTGGCTATCGATGCTTCGGGCAAGGCGATCGGCTTGTCACTGGGCTTTGTTGTCCTTGGCAATATTGGCATTACAGTGCGATTTTGCGTGCATGAGTCGTTTTGCAGCCTCTGTCCCCGCCCTCTGCTCAAACATCTTGAAGTACTTACAACTTACGCTTGATAGACGCAGCGTCTTGCATAAGAGGGATCTTTAGTGGAGGCCTGCCCAGTGGGCTCCGGTCGTGCGCTGCAGGTTATGGACAAAAGACGTCAAGAAGCATGCACAAGCAATCTTTGTACTGGCTTACACAGTTCCTTAAGCTGAGAGGGGTACGGTCTAGCCATGGGGTTCAGGATGCATAACGTAAGCTGCATGGCAACAATTTGAGATGTTTTTTGATGTGACGCGTTTGAGGGCCATCCCAAGAGCCTTTAGGATGCTTGTAGGCTTGGGAGTGGACCATGGAGAACCAAGCCACACCAAGCCTCTAACCGACCACCCTACCAAGGTCACACACACACACAAGAGAAGGGAGCTCAACTTCCAAAAAGCGGGAAACTCGAACCACACCTGAACCTCGTACCCGCCACGTTGAAGGGCTCTTAACGCCTTTCAGTCCCAGGATCCAGCTCGGCTTTCACGACACCCCAGGCTTGTCTGGGGCTCATTCTTGACTGCAACATGAGGACCTCAATAGTTCAGCAAACTTGAAAAGGGTGTTCTGTATGCTTTCAGAAAGCCTAATTACTCGGTTCCATTTGTTCAGAGCTAGCCGCTCAAGAACAGCTGGTACTGTTCCTGGATCGTTTTTGCTGCAGTTCTCGCGCATGGTATATCCCCTTTTCGGATTGATCAATGGCCCGTGGGTTTTCAGAGCGGAACGCGGAGTTCCACTTTCGTTTAGGGCCCTCTGCGACTCGACAGTGACGATGGCAGTGCCAACCGAGACCCGCTGGAGCTCCTGAGGGAGACACGGGCCCGAAGGCCGTCTCAATCTCATGCTTGCGCAGAGGGGAAGAGGGTGCGGAATATTTACCCGGAGCTTCGCCCTCTTGCGCCGCAGCCACCACAGGTGATGGCATCTGCACAGATTGTCCATTCCGCGGTAGAACAATAAACTTGTGGCTTCGGGTTGGCTCTGGCACCGCGAAGCCATCAACCTCGCAGACCCCAAGCTTCAATTAACTCCCAAGCCCGAGCGAGGCCCCAAGCAGAGGCCACATGGCCACAAAGACAAAGTGCGGAGAGGATGCTCTGGCCAAAGCCGAGTTCCAAGCCAAGCCCCATAGTTCTTTCTTGTTTCGGAAAACCCGTGAGCAAATCCAGGTGACCCTCAACCTGGAACCTTAAGGCGCCCTTCGTGAACACTCTCAAATCCTTGCACACCAAGGTCCCAACCCTCAACCTGCTTCCGAAAGCTCGGAACAGAACCTTGAGCTTTATGCCTTCAACCCTGAGCCTCAAAGGCTGAGACGACGAATCAAAAAATGTCCAAGCCCTCGCCAGGCGACTGGGAGATTCCGTCCTGCTGTGTGCAGCTTGTTTGGCAGAGAAGGGCTGCTTTCTGATTGGCTTTGCGGGGCCTCTCCAGACTCCCACAGCTTAGATCGGGCTTGCTGGTTCATTGGGGAGCCTGCTAGACCTCCTTGGGAGCAACCCTCACATCCTCTGCCCTCAACCTTCGTTGGCTGTATAGGTGTGCGGAAAGAGCAGGACTTAGCATGGTGTTGTCCGGGGCTGGGGGCATACGGTTCGTGGCTCGCCATTCACACGGCCGCCAGCTCGAAATCTACCGACAGTTTGGGGCTGCAACCTCTCTGCAGCGCTACCACCGGCAACCCCAACCCGACCTTCAGATGAAAGGTGCGTGATGTGTGACTCTCAAGTGGAAGTAGATTGAAGGCCTCCCCGGTTTGCAACCCCGCGAATTGTACGCACTGGTGGCTAGAGGTTGCCGTGTGCCAGCAGGAGTCAAAAGATGCACTGCATCAACAAAAAGATTTCAGCTGCTGGCTAGACCGATAAGCTCCCGCGATCAGATCTGTGCCAGATGGGATCCACAGCTGCAGGCGTCAACTCAAAGGATCACCCCTGCACCCAAAATACGTATCTGAACCCATCGCCTGTAGCCGACATGAAGTCTTTGACCTTTACACCGCCGCATCTGCAATTATGCAAGGTGCATGCATGCAACGGTGAAGCCGAGCGAGTGCCACGTGGAACCGTGTCTGGTGTGAGCTGTCAGGGCTATGTGCGGCTATGTAATACAGCGTATTCTAAGAGCATCCTTTTGAGTTCGGGGGTTCAGGACCTGGAGTCACACTTGACTTGCGCAGCACCTTTAGGATTGGCTTCACTTGTGTGTGCCTCTCTCTCTCTGTGTGTCTCTCTGTGTGTCTCTGTCTGTCTGTCTGTCTGTCTCTGTGTGTGTGTGTGTCTCTGTCTGTGTGTGTGTGTGGAAAATGCTGGAAAGTCACCAGGACATGGGCCGCGCATCTATTTCAGCAGATACCGCAAGTACCAAAGTATTCAAGAGGGCCATGGTGAACATTGAACTTTATATACTTCATGCTATGAAGGAACACACAACCCCCTTCCGTCAAGAATTCCATCGTCCGGAGCCTTATCAACCCCTCCTATTTTGAAGTCTGTGGATATCATGGAAACTTTTAACGTTTAAAACCTCAACATAGGGGTTAATCCTGTTGCTTTCTTGTCTTTCTTCGATGAGGAACGAATTGTGGTGGGGGCCGCGGCGCGCGGCAAAGGGCTTGGACCCGCGTCGGTGAAAGGTTTGATTTGGCCTGGCAGGGCTGAGTTGAGAGTGTGGTCTGCGGATGTCTAGGTTGTCCGGGCTGCAAGTTTTAACGTCGTATGGTTAGGTCATCTGGCTTCACAGGGTAAGAACTTCTAATGTATGGTGAAGCAGGCTGCTATCAGAAGTCATGTGTACAGTTTAATGCTGTCTGGGGCACTCTGAAACATTTGTTGGAGTACCGAGGCTTAAGATGATTTCAAGGTTTAGTGCATAGGATTATCCTGCGTACGCCCTGGGCTGGAGATGCTGTTCAGCTTGTCCTTCGCGTGGACCACCGGTTTAAGGTTAGTTCTCTTGCAGACTCTGGTTGCTAGTTCGGTTGTCCAGCCCTACGCCGAGTGCCAACGGCTGCCCCCAGGCTCCCTATCCTGGCGATTGAGAAATTCGTCCTCGACAAATCCTGAGAACTGGCACCCCGAATATCCGAAACCTTTTCCCGAAACTTAGGGGTGGGGTGTCATTGCGTCTAGAGGATTAGGGTGTAGGAGTCGGAGTTGATTCACTTAGGCTTGAGGGTTTGAAACCCTATTCTTTGCCCGAAAGCTTCAGGAACCAAGCTCCTCAACTGGGCTGAAGATCGTGCACGAGAGCGCGGCTGCAAGACGATGTTCTTGGAGGCCCCTGGCAATGTACCAGTGTGTGAGGTTTGGGGGTGGGGGTTGTTCTGTTTTGGGATTCATGGTTTAAGTGCCTGTGGTGTTGACGATTGACGATCCGTGCTTGAGGTTTTCTGTTTGGGGGTCTAGCAGTTTGGTCCTCCGGGATTATTTCTGTGCAGTGGTCTAAGACTCCTTGCTTGGCCGCTATGAACTCAATCGTTGACAAGTGGGTGATGTGAGAGAAGTACCGACGAGTCTGTTCTCAGGGGTTTGGCAGCATCGAGAAGTCTTGCTGGAAGTTTCCTGTGGCTTCGAGCTGCCTTCTTGTTCAGGACGATTACGGGGTTTTCAGGGCAGTCGGGCATCAGTATTCCTCTCGTTTGCTGCCCTAAACGCGAAATTTCAATCCAGAATGTCCGATTTCAATTCCTTGCACTCGGAGGCAGAGAATGCAAGTTTCAGCAATCGAGTTACATGCGAATTCTGGTGTTGTTTCTGCCTGGGTACTGCAAGTTCGGCATGCTCTTCCCGGGGCTTTTTCAACAAAGACAAGAGAGGTTCGTCGGTTTAGGGTTCATTTTCTTGGCTACACCTCCTGTTTCTCAATCCTACGAAAACACCCGGGTGAACTCCTTCAGGTCCCGAAATGTATGGCCAAGTCGAAACTCCGAAACCCGACATCAGCCTTGATACTGGAACAAACGATTCACTGCCCTATAGTTCTACGGAGCATGCACACTAGCAACGCTCCAGTCTTACAGTCTAAGCTTAAGCCGTGCGCACCCTAAAGCCAGAAATGCCCGAAGCCCTGAACGAATCCCGCCCGTCTGCGTCAGGTCGTTAGCGGCAATCCTGCCAAGAAACTCTACGAGAAGCATGGATACGTCCAGGAGACTACTGCATGTGGAAGAGCCTTTGGTGCAATCCCAGCAGCGCTCGGAAGTAGTACATTGAATCAATACACTAGACGCAGCTGGAATTCATTTTTTAATTTAGGGTTTGGGGTTCAGATGCTTGGAGAGAAGAGGGGCTGAATGTTCTCCTTAAGCTCGACGCATACCTGCGAAGACTGCTTTGAACACCGAACCCGAATCCTCAAGCCCCAAGCCCTCAAACACCCTCAAACCCGAAATCTTAAAGCCACAGGCTCCTGGGTAGTATGACGCCTTAAAGGGACCCTACTGAACCCTACTTATGGACCTATCAACAAGGGTTCCCCTAATCCTAACTCCCACAGACCCAAAAGTCTGAAACCTTCCGGTTTAGGGTTTAGGGTTTAGTGTAGGTTTTATGGGGGTTTAGGGTTTAGTTTAGGGTTTATAGGAGTTTAGGGTTTAGGGTTTAGGGATACCTCGGCCAGCGACCCAAAGCTCCAGGACTCTAGGTCTCGAGATAGCTGGCTTACTCGAGGCTATGGTTTGGGGATTTCGTGCTTGGGACTCACCGGCTTTAGGGTATGCATATAGATATGTATACATTTGTGTGTATATAATATATATATACATATATATATGTATATATGTATATATATATAAATATATATATATATATACACATGCACACACTCACATACATACATACATACATACATACATACATACATACATACATACATACATACATACATACATACATACATATATATATAGATATATAGTGTGCATATGTGTATATATATATATGCACATAAATATATATAAACATATGTATACACACATATACATATATATACACACATGGTATAGGCTTCAGGACCCTACATGCAGGTTGGAAGTAAACAAAGAGGTTTCGAGTTGATTCTGACTTGTGCTTCCCTGTGCATGACCCTCAGGTTGCCTGGTTGGGAATCATGTGTTTGATACAGGGACATCGATATTCAAGAGCGGCGCGTCTATGCAGTTCTTGGCTGGCTACCGTCTAGTGTGCCCCTGAAACTGATGACAGCAACTCTGCTTGGGTCCTTTCCTGCGGCTTTGCCCCTGGAGTCAAGGATGCATGATCTGCCCCTTCACTTTCTGCATCATGGGGCACGTCTACGCCGACACCATGCGGAAGCCTCTTCCATGAGTGAACAAGCAGTCAGACGGCAGTTGCTTCCCTTTCACGTTGCATGGTAGCTCCTGCCATGGTTCATTATATATAAATGGAGGTAGTCCTCGGAGTGTACCGAAGTACATCACAGTCCATGCCTCGCTGTAGGAATAGTTCGTCTACAATCTTCAATCCTGACCGGCAAGCTCCTCGAAGCAGGAGCTTTGCTGTTGCTCCTTTTCTGGTTTGGCGAATGCCAGAGCTTCCAGAAACCGATGCTCCCAGGAACCTGGCAGGTCCGGTTCCCCGAAGACGCCCTTAGGTCCCTGGCCCCCTTTTTTTCAAGTGGATACATTCCGTAGGCCCAAGCCCCAAAGCCTGAAACCCTAAAGCCCTATACCCGAAACGGTAGGCTCAATACGCTCTAGGATAGCTGTCCGAGCTTCCACTCTTACAATGTACCGGCATCGAGTCTGAGTCTGATTTCGTCCGCCAGAGTTACGGTTTTGCATGGATATCGAGTTTGAAGAGGTGAAGTAGGGCCGGCATCAACGGGCCCCTCCCAAGAAAGATAAGCGAAGACTTCCGGATTGAGGGAAAAGGGGTTTCTGCAATCGGATTTCAGGGCTCAAGCGCCCAGCGACTTGCGACTCTTCGAGATCCTAAATGGTTGAAAAACCAACAGCCTCAACGAGATGTTAAGCAGATGAGAGGAATAGATGTCTTTCTCCTAGGAACCCTCAATTCAAACTTACACTTGCCATGGCAACGCGGGATTGAGCCTTGATCAAACTTGCTCCTGGTTGCTGAGACATGCGACCTGCTGTCGTACCTTCGAAGAAGCCAGCAAAAAGGAGTCCTGCCAGCAGGGGTTGTGGTTCCGAGCAGCCTCAACCCTAAACCCGAAACCCGAAGCTCCAAAAAGAAACCTGAAGCCCTAAACAGCTGTGGGTCAAGGCAATATGGGATGTGTGGGTTCGGAGCTCTTCAGGGTAGTGAGGGATGCCGGGCATTCGGGCGGAGGGTTCGGTTCCGGGTTGGTAGAACTTAGGGTTTAGGGTTTTGGGGCGTTTGGGGTTCAGGTTTCAGGGCAGAGGGGCATTCGAGCTCCGGGTTTCGGACCAATGCTGATGTCTGGCTTCGAAGGTTAAGGAGACCTTGCAGGTCAGGGACTGAAGAAAGTTGCTGATCAAAGAGACTTTCCCTGCTGGTCAGCACGAAGATGGACTTTGTCAGGGACAATATAAATTTAGTTCCTCAGGGTCCAAGGCATTTTGGCTTATAGGCATCCCTCAATTGCAGCATGCTTCCCCAACCCGTGGCGAATTCCCGCAGCCATATGTAGATTCCGAGATCCCCAATCCTGGAACCCTACGACCTTACCATGGCCCTAGCTTCATGCGCTGCTTTTGCATCTTCCAGCTTATAAAGTGGAGACCCTCAGACCGGTATGGTAATATAGGGGCTTGAATGTAGCAATGCATACAATTCCTCAGGGTTGCTCGATATACTTACACTCTTACACACACACACACTCTCTCTCTCACACTCGCACTTTTACACACACACACACACACACACACGCACACACACAAACTTTTGCAGACACACACACACACACAC
>CAJNJA010005274.1:0-16751 GCA_905231915.1 Symbiodinium necroappetens
AGCTTGGGGGTCTTGGGCGTGTAGGAACTTGGAAGCTTTGGGGTTCGAGTTTCTAGGAGTTTGGGGTTTAGGGTTTAGGGATTAGGGTTTAGGGTTTAGGGTTTAGGGTTTAGGCTTTAGGGTTTTTGGGGGTTTAGGGCTTGGGCTTTAGAGTTTTTGGGAGTTTGGGGTTTCGGATTCCGAGCAACCCTAAACCCTAAACCTCAAGGTTTTGAGTTTACAGTGCTTAGGCGCGCGGGGGTACAAAGGGTGTGCATTGGAACCCGGACAAGCTCCCAAAAACAAACCGTTCAGGCAACATAGCCCTACAAGGGGTTAAGTTTCAATAACCCCAAATACCCCAAACCCTAAACCCTAACCCCTAAAACCCTAAACCCTAAACCCTTAGACCCCTAACACCTAACCCTGAACCCCTCACACCCAAACTCTGAACCCCAAAGCCCTCAAGACATAAACACTGAGCCCTTGAAAGCCTGAACTCTGAACCCCGAAACCTCAAAAGCCGCAGCTTCCCACAGTTGGGGATCGACCCTAAACCCTAAACCCTAAACCCTAAACCCTAAACCCTAAAACCCTAAACCCTAAACCCGTAAACCCTAAACCCCAGTGGTCCCTAACCCCTAAACCCTAAACCCCCCAAAATAGGTACTTCTTAAGATCCCAAAATTAATGCTAGAAGTGGTCCTGGAGCTCCGTGCCCTGGTGCAAAATTCTTTGCCTGAACCTCAGCTTAGGGTTTAGGGCTTCGGGTTTAAGGTTTAGGGTTTCGGGTTTAGGGTTTAGGGTTTAAGATTTAGGTTGTAGGGTTTAGAGCTTAATTCGGGCTTAATTAGGGTTTAGGGTTTAGGGTTTAGGGTTTAGGGTTCAAGGTTTAGGGCTTAGGGTTTAAGTAGGGTTTAGGGTTTAGGGTTTAATTAGGGTTTAGGGGTTTAGGGTTTATAAGGGGCTAGCTTGCTCTCCCAAAACCTGTTTTTGTCTGCGTCGCTATCGAATTTATACGGTTTTTATCCTCAGAACCTTCCAAAAACAACAATCATGGTAGTTTAAGGTAGCACCGGTCCGTAACCCCGTGCCCAACGTCGCAAGCTTAACCCACAATTCCTGAACCGTACGTACCAGCTGGCCCGGCGACGGCGGAAGCCCCGCATTCCGGCTTTGGGGCGCCTGGGCACAGCGCCTGCCGCCACGCTGCTCGTCCTGGCTGCGGTTTAGCCCTCCGGGTCGCTGTATGTACTGTTGATGATGTACATCCTGCATTACCTTAAGGACCCTAAACTACGGGAATTATGGCGTGTTCCTTGGTACGGGTAATGCAGGATTTAGATCATCAACTGTAGGGCCTGAATACTTAGAATAGGGTTTAGGGTTGGTATCTAATAGTCAGATACTCTCCCCGTATACTACCCCAAAGGGTCCTAAGTAGCTATATAGTAGAATGTAGGGTTTCTATATTAGGAATTACTAGTAGAATGTGGGAAATTGTCCCCCATAACAGTACCTAGGACCCTTGGGGTACATAGGCCACATAAACTTACATACCTTCTATCTGTCAAGTCCTCTGGGCTCGTAGGCTGGGGGTTTCAGGGTTTAGGATTTGGGATTCAGCATGCCCCAAACAAACCCCAAACCCAACAACCCTAAATCCTACAACTACGGATGCGTTTGAACACCCTTAGCCTTTACCTTAGCCCTGGACGTTATGTTGGGGGAACTTCGAAATATGGTTTGAGGAACACGACGCAAAGTTCAGGGGCTTGTTTAGAAGCTCCTGGTAGAAATTGTTGGGTTTATGCTTTAGGGATTTCTTGCAAGCTCCTTGCCGGACCTTTTTTTGGGAATGCGGATTGACTGCAGGCTCTGAATATAGGAGGTGACCGGTTCTACATGAGGCCACAAGCACTTCGCAAGTGGGCTTCTGTAGTTGGGGTCATAAAGACATGTAATTCCCGCTGCCTACGTGTTAAATCCTACATTTCCCAGGAGACAGGTGAAGGCTTCAGGCTTGGGTAGTGCCTGGAGTTGGCTTTTGTTGGAGGCATTCGCTCCTGTAGGCGCTCCGACTCTAGGAGTACCCAGATCTTCCAAAATCCCTGAATTAAGGAATATCCCTGAACTCAAATTAGGGATCCTACTATATTTAAATAAAGGCACACTCCTTACTTTTAAAGGCTTTTGGAAGGTCTGGGCAAGTGTGCTCCAAACTGCATAGAGTTACGGTCGGGATCGGGTCTTGCAGCCTCAAGATCACAACGGCAGTCCGGTTGATTTGCGGGGTCTGTTTTGGGTGGCCCTTGTGCTATAAGGTTTTTGACTGCAGTTGTTTGCGGAACTCGGCGGAGATGAATTGAAGATGCCGGGCAGACGTCCTTGCACAAATGTGACTACTTGAAGGATGATGGGTTGCCGTCGGTATCCATACTGCGCGCCGTATCCTCATAGATGTTTTCCTGCATCAATGTCCGTCGCTTGTGATTTCTGCTGGAGGTTGCCTTGCTTCCTTATATCGATGAATCCTAGCCACCATGTTAGTCCATGAAGGGAAGCACATGAGAGGTTTAACATCAAACGCAACAAAATAAAACATGGTAGACACCGAGATCGCATGCTTTCGGTATCTCGTGCCCGATAGCACGGGCGCTCCAAATGCCTCTTTCAAAACGCCTTTAGGGAGGACCCTAAAGCATCCTAAACCCCTAAACCCGTAAACCCGACCCCTTGACAGCATAAATGGCCAAAGGTTGCACTTGGCTGCTGAAGGCAGGATTCAGGGTGATTTACAAGCTGGGAAACCCCTAAACCCTTTTGGAGCCCATATCGAACCCTACATTAAAACCGCTTAACAAACCCGGGTGTAGGGTTTAGGGTTTAGGGCGGACAAAGCTCGTGTGAGCCCCGAGGAAACCCATTGAACCCTTACTGTTGAAGACACAACACCGAGCCCTTGTGACTGATAACGTTTAACAGGGCTAGCCGTATGGAAGCCGTTTACACCATATATCGTAGCAAAGTAATTGCCCAATACGGAAAATATTCAAGAGACAAGTCGACACATGAATGCGGTGTCGTACTTATCTTGATACACTCATGAGCCTCACAACAAGCATACAACTAGGAGCATTCTTGAAGACTCCGCAAGCAGCGAAGTAAATCATAAGATTGAGAACCGTTAAGCTTCAACAGAAGCATCATTACCATTACATGTGAGATGCCACGGATAGACAGACTGTGAAAAGTGGGAAAGATTTATGGAGAGAAGGTTTCCTTGCTGAGCGAAAGAAGAGTACAAGCAGCGAATGGGTATAACACAGCGAAGCAGGAATGACAAATAATGCATTATCAGTATGGATGACTTCTTGACCAAAAACTTCTCAAGGGACCTCATCCCGCTTTACTGGGATAAGATTTTACATACATTATTTTTTTCTTAATGGGGATTGGTTGGGGCTTGGTGTTGGCTGGCTGGTTGAGTTCATGGGGTAGATTGTAGCTAAAGTGTGTGTATAGATAGGTTTTGAGGAAGTTAAGCCTGGGCCGGGTTGCGTAGAGGCGGGGTTATGTTTCGGTGCGAGGTAGGGTGCTATAGATCCCCGAATCCTCAAATCACGGTACCACCGGACAGTAACCAAGTAGGGACACTCGCAAGACTGGATGCATACCCTAGATGCTTTCGGGATTGAGGCCAAAAGGTCCGCACTCCTACAATATTTACAGGTGGGTCATTCGTAGTCTGAGGCAGATATAGCATGACACTATTAATCCTTCTTAAACATGACGTTTGCTGCACTTTGTTACAAGGCCCCTGCATGTTCAGCCCCTGCATGAAATCAAATGCTCTGACCAGTCACCCCAGGAGTAGATGTCTTGTTCAGCGGACTTTGCGGTGTCATGGGATCAGGATCTCTGAAAGGCTCCGACAGAAAGCCCTACCCGTGACCCGTAACCCTTTGACCCAACCCCGGCGGCCATCGTCAACTGGTGGTCGCTGACCTTTGCGAGAACCTTCTGCGACTCCCGTCGAGCATCTCTTCGGCCGCCTCTTGGGTACTGCTATTGCCGTAGATACCCTGCAGTGGCTCGCAGTCTGGGCATGTGCGAATGATGCCGGTAGCACAGATCCTGCGGTACACGCACTCTGTGGGGCCTCACGAAGCTGGTTCGCCCATATCAGGCCGGTCTTCGTCATCAGGGATCCAGCGACCACGGAAGCTGCCTCGTATGTTACTAGTACTGCATTTGTAAGACTAGATTCGGTACCGGTCTTATTTAGGTTGCTTGACCGCCTTGTCTGCTTGGTTTTGTGCGGCTTCATTCAGCTTCGCGGTGGAGGAAGCGGAAAGAAAGAAAATGGACAGCCAGCCGTCCAAGGCAGTTGCTGCGTTGGATGAAGTCCTATACATCGAGGCCAACGAACGTGCGTGCAAAGCCAGCAGCGATGCATCCATCAAGAACCCTACATGGCACACAAGTGCTTCTTGCAGACGACTTTAAAATCCATGCTTCATATCTTACGGACACCTAAGCCGAGGATACTGCGTGCGCACCCTAGACCCCAAACCTCAAACCCTAAACCCTAAACCCCAACCCCAAACCCTAAACCCTAAGCCCTAAACCCTAAACCCAAAGCTCTGAACCCCAAACCCCAAACCCTAATTCTCTAAACCCTGAACCACAAACCCTAAGCCCTTCACCCCAAACCCTAAACCCCAAACCCTATAAGCCCTAAACCCTAAACCCAAAGCTCTCAAACCTAAACCCCAAACCCTAAAGCCCAAACCCTAAACCCCAAACCCTAAACCCTAAACCCCAAACCCCAAACGCTAAGCCCTAAACCCTAAACCCCAAACCCTATGCCCTAAACCCTGAACCTCAAACCCGAAGCCCTCAACCCCAAAGCGTAAGCCCTGACCCAGGCGCCTGCGTCCTCGTATCTCAACCTCAAAGCTATCAGGTGGGATGGGTTTAGGCTTTAGGGTTTAGGGTTTAGGGTTTAGGATGGGATGCCCAGAGAACCGAATACCCCTTAATTAAGGAATATACCTCAAATCATAATATGAAGGCCCCTATAATTTAAGCTATATTCCTTAATTAAGGAATATACCCCAAATCATGATATGAAGGCCCCTATATTTGAAGCTATATTCCTTCATTAAGGAATGTACCTTAAGATGGAGGCCCCTATATTTTAAGGTGTATTCCTGCACTAAGGTGTATTGGGTTCTGTGGGTGATCGGATGCCGGCAGAAAGCTGGGCTTCAGGCTAATCTACAGGGGCCTTGCTGATGAGAGTTGGGTCCCCTTTGGAGGGTGAGTCAAAGGGTTCTATACGGGATCTATACTGTGAGTGGCAGTTTAGGGGGTCTACTATGGTCTACTATAGGTGCGTCTTTTAATTGGAATAGGGCCTTTTTCGGGTTCCCTACTATAGGTGCGTTGTTTTGAAAGAAAGTAGGGCCTTTTCAGGCTTCCCTTAACTGACATAGCGGCTAGCAAGGGGGCTGTATCATGGGAATTGGGATTAAGGGCTTTGGGTACATCACAGTGCAGTGAAAGCACGGAATCCAAGGGAATACATGTGTTTTTTTTTCAGGCTTTCGAGCTTTGCCTGAACTCAACACCCTGACCCTGACCCAAAAGACCCTAAACCCAAGACCCCGAATCCGATACTGAGCAGAATCTAAAGTAGAAGCGAATCATCCTCATGACTCATGCCCTTCAAGTAAAGCATAAGGGATCCTAGTACTAATCATCCTAAACCCAGGTTCCAGCTTTCTGGGATTCACTGTAAGCATTCTCAGCCCTGATCCCCGGTCCGAAACATAATGAGATTCTGCAGCCCAACGAACCACGTCCTGAGGGTTGTCTTGTATGTTTAGAATCTACACGCTTTTTTTTGCAAGCCCTATACTTTGCATCGGTGTGAGAATGAGCTGAGGAAAGAAGCTGAGAAGGAAGCATGTGTCGACATGCTTCCATATTTACCTATAGAAAAACATATATATATATATATGTATATCTCTCTCTCTCTCTCTCTCTGTCTCTCTCTCTCTCTCTCGGCCAATGCACCCATATATGTATATATGCCTGATATTCCATAAGCTATATATATATACACACACACACACACGCGCACTCTACTGCGCACTCTTCTGCCGCCAAGAACCTACAAAGGGATTACTTCAAGTCAGGTGTATATGAGTATATGTACTATGCGTACTCCCTTATGGTACCCATGTAGAGATCCCTTGAAGGAAGCCTTAAGGTACATGGGACCTCATATACCCAGAGAACCCAATACCGCTTAATTAAGGAATATACCTTTAAGTATAGGGGCCTTAATCTTATGATTTATCAGGTATATCCCTTAATTAATTAAGTAATTAATTAATTAATTAAGGGGTACTGGGTTCTCTAAACCCTAAACCCTTTTAGAACCCTATAGATCCCTTAAAGGAACCCTTAAAGGACCCCTAAAACCCTATTCCTTTAAGTAGGGTTCCCTGGGTAGGGCCTTAAAGGGAATCCATGGCCGTGCAGGTCTCGCCTTGACTGCTTGGCTCGGGATCCCTCGTTGCTGTACCTGGGCATCGGGCAGGCCTTGTTACGGCTGGGGCTTAGGCTAATCCCCTAGACCCTGAACCCTAAAACCCTAAACCCTAAAACCCTAAAGCCCTAAACCCTCAAACCCTAGAGCCCTAAACCCTAATCCGGGTTTAGGACTTGGCGGCTTCTTTGTTCAGGGTTTAGGGTTTAGGGGTCTAGGGGTTTAGGGTTTATGGCGGGTGTGATAGGGGCTGGTCTATGATACCTCAATACAGAAGTTTACTGGATGTGAGAAGCCGTTAACTCGAGGATGAGCATGGAAGCCGCAAAGCTTAGATGGTTTTCACATACAGACGGATTCGTCAAAAAACATCTGCAGGATACAAGCCCTACCAGTAGTTGTTCAGAACTCACCTCGCCAAAATGCAGATATGACTAGTGAAGAGTTAAAAGTGTGTATTGCGGTGTTCAAGATTCTTGAGATTTATGAATCAGGTTATGATATCTGAGGTTTCGGCATCATGGACCGGCGATGCAGCATTGCGGATGTTTAGGTGCTAGGGCTTGGAATGTAGGTGTACAGAATGATGCAGGAAACTTGTTATCTGTATCTCATCGACTTGAGCGAGCATGAGAGGAGTTGTATGACAGGTTTCCATGTGTCCGTGTGGCAGTATGCAGCAACATTGGTGCGCTTCATATTGTTCGGAAACTAGTACGTTCAACAGCATCAGAGCTTAAACTGAACAGCAGGATGCGAACGTGATGCCTGTGTTGCCGGCCCCGAAGACTTAAAATGTGAGTCAATTTCAGTACCACCTCTTGCCTTGTGCGTCTGAAGGCAGTTTACGATGAGAAGGACGACGAGAGTCCGGTGCCGAAGCTTGGATGCGTCAAGCACCTTCAGAACATAGTGAACCTGGAAGAGCTCATAGCGAGCCTCTTCCTGTTTCCAAGATTTCTGGAGCGTGAACATGCAGATAGCAATCTGGTCTGCAGTTGATCAGTCGTGCTTTCAATGGCCAAAGTGGGGTTCATTAGTCGTCCTCTCGTCAGCAGCATCATCGGTCGCAGTAGTTCATAGATGGACATGCCGCCTGTGCAAGACTGTATTACATACACTACTCTAAGCCGCCATGTCCGCATATAGCATATACTTTGGCCCTGAACTAATCCTAAAGCTCAAAGGATCCAAGTTCATAGTATAGTATAGTATAATGTAGTATTGTATAGTACATGCTTTTTGTGGCCAACTATCTACTAAGTAGCTACTATATTGGTCCCTAAACCGTAAACCATAAACCCTGGTGCTTGGACCCTTTGGGTAGGTATTTTATGGGCACGGTATGTACTAGTCAAACCCTAAGCCCAAAACCCTAAACCCTATGAGTACACGAACCTCGCCCTGACCTTCCTAAACCTTTCCGAACCCTGTGTTTAGGGGTTTGGGAATTAGGGTTTAGCGTTTAGAGTTTATGTAAAGACCTGACGAGTTACCAATCGGATTCCTCAGGGCCTTTGGGTTTGGGGGCTAGGGGTCTAGGGATAAGGGTTGCGGGGTTCCTCATTGTCAGGGTGCTATAACATGGCCCAAAGACTAGGTCCCGTATTATGGGGTACAGCCGTTTGCAAGTCTTCCGACGAGGCTGGTCGCGCAGCCCTCAGCCGGAGTGGTGCTGCATCGATCGCTGCTTCAACGGCTCTCGGGCATGCCACTCGACGTTGGGAGGGAAAAAATGGGGGGGGGGGGGATTCACGGTTAAACTCCAATCCCGAAGCTATGAACCCTTAAAGCCTAAACCCTGAGCTCTTAAACCCTAAAGCCTTAATCAATTTTCCTAAACCACCTTGGACGCTTAAACCCTCAACCCCTTATGACCCCAGCATCAGCCATAAGAGGCACCAGGGATGGCTATGGGTTGTTGTTGTTTGTGTTTGTTGTTATGTTTGTTTTTGTTTAAACCGCTTGGCTGTTTCATCAAATGCCGGGTCCCAACATACTTATACACCCAACTTTAAGGGCCTTGGTTACATGTGTTGCCTACCTACAGAGGAGTAGAGCACATAGTAATGGGAATATCCTTATGAGAAGGACCCGCTTTTTTTCTGAAACCCCATGTGTGTTTGCCCCTGAAGCCATCGTTAATGAATGAATGATTGGTTGAATGAAGGCAGGAACGAAGGAAGGAATGAACGAATAAACGAATGAACGAACGAATGAATGAATGAGTGAATGAACGAAAGACTGAATGCTGTAATCATTCGTTCATTCACTCAACCGACATACATATATCTATATAAACAGATAAACAGATAGATAGATAGATAGATAGATAGTTGCACGGTTCTTTATTTATGTATGGCAATTTATGTATGTATGTATGTATGTATGTATGTATGTATGTATGTATGTATGTATGTGTGTATATATATATAGAGGGAGAGAGAGAGAGAGAGAGTGCGTGTGTGTGTGTGTGCGTGCTTATTTTGGTCCGATTATGCATGCGTGTGCCTGCTTCTATTTAAACACACACACACATGCCAACCTTCTTTGATTGGCCACCTCGAACCGAGGCTTGAGGCACCCTAAAGCAAACCCCCCAAAGCCCTTAACCTCAAAACCCGTTCAGACCCCTACGCCCCCTTAAAGCCCTTATTAAAACCCCCGAACAAACCCTAAACCCCCCACACCCTTTAAGACCCCCAGCACCCCCCGCAAAACCCCAAAACCCACTTAATTAACCTTAAACCCTAAACCCTATAAACCCCGAGCCCTAAACCCTAAATCCTGAACCCTAAACCCTAAACCCTATAAGCCCCAAACCCTACACCCTAAACCGACCCAAGGCTCGAGGCCTGCGTAACGCAAAGCTGGTTCCGCCGCAACAGCCAGCTCGGGGAGGCTCCCGCGACGAGAGCCCCAAGCGGTCTAGGGTTTACGGTTTAGGGTTTAGGGGTTTAGGGTTTAGGGTTTCGGGTTTAGGGTTTAGGGGTTTAGGGTTTAGAGTTTAGGGTCTACGTAACGTCAAGGCATGAAGCAGGGCTTAGGCTTCAAGGTCCACCCATAGGCTCCTTAGTAGTTCCTTTTTGGGAGTACCTTGTAAGTTTCTACGTATAAGCCATAAAAAGGAACTACTTAGGGGCCTATGGGTAAGGTTCAGGATGCAGGGTTTAGGATTTAGGGTATTGAGGTTTAGGGTTGAGGGTTTGCGGTTTGGAGCTTAGGGTGTAGATTGTGCTGTTTCCCGTGGTGGCGAATCACTCCTTTCAAGGCTTGACAGTTTTGAGGGCGAAACCTTCTGTCCTACTGAGCCACCTTTTGCGACCAACTTGAGACCTTAAACAAACACTTCGAACGTCTAAGTTGCTCCCAGAACCTATGAAATTAAAGCGTTAACCCCTAAGCCCTAAACCTTTTCAAGCGCATCCAACGCCACCCGCTGAACCCTAAAGCCTAAATCCTAAAACCTAAAACCCTAAAGCCCTAAACCCCAAACCCTAAGCCCTAAACCCTGAACCCCGAAAGCCCTAAAGCCCCCAAACCCCTCCGTTTCTGCACCCTGGTGATGGAAGGCCCAGCTTGGCATCTGCCTGCTGCGCCACAAAGTCGCCCCGGCATTATTGCTCTGTTGGTTTTGGGGGTTTAGGGCTTAGGGTTTAGAGTTTTGGGGTTAAGGGTTTAGGGTTTAGGGGTGTAACCTTCTAAGGGTCCAAAAGGACCGCCCTTAAAAGCTGAGGTACGTTGGTTACGGATAATAGTTATTTGGGTTAATATTTGGGGAATATATGATCATTAGGTACTTGAACCCTTAGGGTAAGTCACCTAGATTTTGGCTTTAGGGTTTTTAGGGCCTTGGTGCTCAACGTGCTACTAATTTGTTGTTGCCCCTTTGTTGGATGCACAGCCTGAGAAATCGACACAGCCGGTTCTCTTGATAGCTGCCGAGTTCGAGCGTCTTGTTTTTCTAAGCGTCCATGTACACAAACAGTATATACTTCGGCCTTGAAGTAGTGCCGCTAGAGGTATACCTTGGGGCCAAAATATATACCTTCGGTTCCAAGAAGGTAGCGGGCATGGATTGGCTGCTAGGTTGTGGTTGGGATGGCTTTTGGGCCTTGTGCATCAATTGCACAGCGTGCCGACTTGGCCAGACCTTCCAATTCCTGTTAATTAAGGAATATACCTTAAATTTTAGTAGGATGCCTGATAAGATTTCCGGCATATTCCTTAATTAAAGGAGTTTGGAAGGTCCTGGGCGGTGTTCGCCCGTTTTCCTTTGGTATACGGTGTTGTGGCGAGCTGTGGGCGTTGCGCCCTGCCGCCACCTTTGCACGTGGGCTGCTGATGCAGCATATATAGATTCCTAGCAAGTGGGCTACAGTACCTCACTGTCATCACTGTCTTCTTTTGCTTCCAGCTCGTATACTGCTTGGGTGGGTGTCTTTGCGAGCATAAAGGCACCACCGTTCTTAAACAAAGGCGTCGGGTTTGGTTTCTATGTAGCAGGGTGGTTTCATTAGGCTTTAGGAGTTTGGGCAGGTTCGGTTTTGGAGATTCAGGGTGTTGGATTGAGGGCCGTTCCGTTAAGGGTTTATAATGTTAGAGCAACTGCTACATTGTAGTTTCCATAATAGGGCCCAGAACAAGCTATTTTGTTAGCTGAACCTTTTGGGGTCGAAGTACCTTATACTCATATACTATGATAAACGGGTAGGTCTCTACACTAGGTTGCCGCGTTTGTTTTTTGTTTTTTTGTTTTACGGGTGCCGTAGTATTTCGGGGACCTAAAACGGGCAATGATTATTGAGAGAACTACCCAAATACTAACCTGCATAACTACTGACTCGAAACCGGAGAGAAAATAAGCAGCCCATGAGCCGGTCGTGAAATATCTTAGGGAGAAGGAGTTCCTGAATCCTTTGTCGAAAAATGCGGGTAGTTGAAGGGTTCATGGATCAGCTTTACATGGTTTGAGTTCGGTTTCGGGTTCTATGCGTAGTCCTGCACATTCGAGTCTCGTGTTGGATCCCCAACAGATCACGTCGCTCTTTCAACAAAGCAAACAAAGAGGGCCCAAAGCGTCCTACACCCGAAAACCCAACACCCGAAACCCTTCAGCCCAACAAAGGCAACGTCCTAGAGGTTTGATCAGTGACACTACATCCCTAAGAGATCGCCCCCCCCAAATCCCCTACCAAGCCACATAGAAACCGTATGCAGACAGGTTGAGATGTCTAGCTGGCTGCAGACTCACGATGAGGCGATCTTCAATGCTGAGGCTCGTCGGTAGTGGCACGAAGCAAGAGCAAGCGAACACATGTCATGGACTTGGCCAATGCATCCAACCCTACACCCTACACCCTGAACCCTACGCCCTGAGCCCTAATCCCTAAACCCCAAGCCCAACGCCTTGGTTGTGGGGCTTTGGAGCAACTCAGCCCTAACCCCCCAGGTACCTACTATATCCCTTAGCATCCGAGACCTCATATTTGAAGGTCTCGGCAAAGTCCTTGAAATATGCGGCATCAGGGGTTTGGGATTAAAAAATATGGAATCGGGCTGATAGTGGTTTTGGTAGTCCTTAAAATGGGCTGATAGTGGTTTTGGTAGTCCTTAAAATAACTACATATAAGCCATCATATCCCCAAAACTGCATTACCCCTGCCTGTACATCCCCAAATTCCTTCGCCTCGAGTCTTCATCTGCAGGACTTAGCATCAAAATAGCCCAGAAGCCTGATATAATTGGGTCATATTATGAGTCTTGGCCGGGGTAGAATCGAACTGCAAGGTTATGGTTTAGGGGGCTGAGGCAATTTAGGGCTTTAAGGCTCGAAGAACTCATCATATCCTCTTAAGAACCAACGGATCTTCTTTCCAGCCTTCAGCTTCGGTTCGCGATCGGTGCAGCTGTTCATTGCACCAGGGCGGAGCTAATAGCAATAAGCATAAGGTCTGAACTTTAAGGTTAACCTTGTATAACTTAAGTTATAAGTACCAGCCATATCTCCCTACGCCCGGCGGCTGCCAGTGCTGCTCAGTGCTCCCGCGCGCGTCTTGGCCGGGACATTCTTGTACCTGGGCGAATTGAGGGTTCTCAGGGTCTGAGGGAGGTGGTCAAACCCATATTTGAAGCCGGGAAGCCCCAAGTACCATTTTTGGAGCAGCGTTTTCTCCAAACCTTGGCGGGCGGGCTTCTGAACCACTGCTTTGAAGCTACTGTACCCAGCCTCCTCAAAAAGTTGCCGAATAAAAACCAAGACACCATCCTGTTGGCACTTTTGTGCTAGACCTCGGAGAAAGAACTATTGACATCACAACTTGGCTTGCATGCTTTTATGGGACATCATGCATAACTTCGCTGAGATTCGTTTGCCATATTTCATGGCAGCTTCGTCACGGAAGCAATGGTAATACTTGCACGAGTATCGCTGCTCCAGCATGTCCAAACCCAGGTGATGCATCACGTGATGCTTTGGCCGTATCTGCCAGGCCATCCTCGGATGAAGTACAACAAAAAATTGCTTTAGCTCCAAAACTCACACAACGACTTCGATGCATACTTATTTGAGATCGGGCACTCACCAGCATGAGCTGCCTGCTTGGCCAGCTTCGAGTAGGCTTGCAAGTGAAGCAGGCAAACATCCAGCAAGCCTTGGGCTTCCTTGGCTCAGGAACTACATTTTCAATAGAAATTTTAATAAAATTGTAGAAAAACTGGACAGAGCATCCATGCCGCACTATGGTCAACGTCCAGCATCATTTCGCGACAGATAGCGCTTCGATGCTTCGAGTCTGCAGTAGAATGCATGCATGGCCCAGCAAGCCTGGGCTCCCAGTATGAGCCGCTCCGTCCGGTGATGCTCTGCAGCAGCAGCCATCTCGCTTGCCAGCCACGAAGTGATTATCCGGCTGTTGTAAGCCTTGGATGCTATCGATATCGAGATTCAATTGAAACCAAGGCTTCAAATCTGGGATATTGACAAGACCTTATGCTTGGGATTTTGGGCAAAGCTTAGAGGCTTAGAGGGTCGTGGTTTCGAAAGTTGAGGAGGTATGAGGTTGGGTCAAGGGAGTTTTGTCTTCGGAGCTAGAATTTCCTAATTTTCCGTGCTTCTAATAAGAACTAACTCGGTTATTGGTTTGGGCTTCTGGATCATGACATATATACTTGGCTTCCTTAGCACATATGTAAGTGAACCATGAGGTCGAGTAAGTACTGCTACACCTGTTCGGTGAATTTAAAATGAACACATGCTACCATATTCTGATCTAGGATCTTTGCTCCGAAAGGAGCAGCTCTCTTCGCCACTGTTGACATACATCCACGGTTTGAATATCGGCTGTCCACATTTGATCTTGTGACGACTGCAGAAATCCTTGAAGTCACGAAATGCATTTCGGTAGCGGTCAGCCACTGTGCCGCCTGGAAACCAAGAAACCTTCATCAATTCATAAAAGCACCCACCATTGTTGAATAAACCAGCTCCAAGTTGTATGGCGTGCATAGCACACCAGCGTATCATAGAATAGTGAAAGCCTTTGATGTAGATGAGGCTGCAAGCACTGCTTCCCAAGATTTCAGTTAAGAAAACCCTATGGGAGCGAATGGTGTGCGACCATGCCGGTTGTCGCGTGAACTCCAGCATGCTGCAGGCAGGGTTTGCTCTCGAAGCTTCACAGATATGGCAAACGTTGTTGGAGGTAAAGGCTGCCTTGACCAACCCCCATACTTGCTGGTGGTGCTTCCAATCCCCTCTGAGTTCTGTCAGCCGGAATCGAATGTTCTGGCCGTGACACTCGTACATCGGTTTTCCAGGGATGTAACGTCCACAGGGTGTTAGAGGGGTGTTGTCAAAAGACATCGTCGGATAGTTCCCCTGATACATCAGGTTGATGCTGTAGGCTACATAGGACCATATGGGCCCCCAGCTTTGCTCACCCAGTGATTTCTCCGTTCGCAGAACACATATCGGAAAGCGTGTGTCAAAGACTGTTTTGCTGTCCTCATACAAAGGAAAACCTGGACAAACAATTAAGTTTCTCAGATACCCAGGGCTTACAGGTTTAGGGATGCTCAGGGTTTAGGGCTTGAGGGTTTTAGGGAGGGCTTACAGGTTTAGGGATCCTCAGGGTTTAGGGCTTGAGGGTTTAGGGCTTTAGGATGAAAAATAGCATAAAGTCATCAAGGTCAGAGCCCATAGGACAGGGAGCTCATGAAAAGAATGGTTATCTTCTCCTTTGACAGTGTGTACTCTGCTTCATCTGCATACAAGGATACGGGTTGGAAGTGGTTCGACTCTGACAGCTCAGGATGCTCTGCTGCTGGCCCTTGCATCCAGGCGAAACCTTGGCGGCGATGATGTTCCCAGTACTCACGGCCTTTGGTCTGGTTGAAGTTAATGTAGCCATTGTGCAACAACCAGCTAGTCAAGAGGTGTGGAGGGACGATGCTCAAGTTCTCGTGTTTGGACTCCATACACTTTTTGATGTGCGGCTTCGATCGTACAGGGATAGACACAGTGTCCAAAGGGAGATCCTGGGCTTCGAATCACGATAGCGGAATCGGATAGGCACACACACACACACTCGCTACTGTAAACTTTATTGTTGTGGGTTGGCCTCACTCGATTTGTGCAGCCCCGGGGGGCCATGCTAATAATTGATGCCAGTGACAAGTGCAAGCAAGCAACCCAGCTGGATGCCGTTCGACCTTTCATGTCTCGCCACACATTGCCAGGCTGCTGGCCAGAATTGCCACAAGTAGAGAGTTGCTGAACAGTACCAGGGGTTTGGCTGCCAAGCTCCTGAGCAAGACAGCTGTATTGGGGTTTAGAGGCTAATTAGGGCATTTATAACACGTGGAGACTTTAGAACTTCTCGGTTTATGGTCGTGCATAGCTAGGGCAACTAGGGTATTATGGGTTTTGGCCTTTACCTTCTATTGCTATAGGTTTATTTAGGTTTGAGGGTATATAGGTTTTCAGGGCTTGAGGGGCTTTGGCAGATTGACTACGATTGAGCAGGCCATGAGGGGGTTTTCAATCTAAAGTTCATTCACATTTCCAAGATGAACCGTGCATAGTTTCGATGAAGGGTTTGGGAAAACCACTGAACACATAAAACCCATAAGACCTAGACCGTAATTATCGTGATCTAATACATAAGTACATTGCAATAAACCACTACCCGGCTTCGTTTCGAGCACCGGTCGAAGCTTGGAAGCGCGAAACCCAATATAATAGAAAACCGCACAGTCTATCCATAATCTTTGCACAAAACTAACCCCAAGCCTCTCACCCTAAATCCCCGAAGCCATAATCACCCCCATAGCCAAGCAGCGGACTCGATGGCTTTTGCGATGTCCTGAGCAGCCAAGGAACTGAACTCCTTGGCTCGATGCACTGCTCAAGCTGCTCGCTGCTGCTGCTGGCTGCTGACTGCTGCAGGACTGGGACTTTTGTCTAGCGGCACCAGTGCCGACACCGGCAAGTAATCGGCGCTTGATTGCACCCGGCACACCTGCGGAGGGATCGTAGAAGCGGGCAGTGCACTGTATTGCGAAACATCAGAGAACCCCCTAATGGCAAGCCTGACTCTTTCCCGGTTTCGCAGACACACAGGTGCTTAGTGCCGAGGCAGGTTCGCATCCTAAGCTGCATGCCTGATTAAACTGCACGAGCACCTGGTGGCTTTGCTATTCGGAAACAACATGCTATATTATGCTCTAGCTACAAATGAAATTTAGCACGAGCTCCCAGGCCAACTAAGCAGTTCAAGCAGCAGCCGATAATATCCCGCCACCCCTGGACGAAATCTCATCCGAGTGAGTGCAGCTTTTGCTCACTGCACACAAGAACCAAAAACGGTGTGGTCACAGCCACACACTCGAAATCGGCCCTACTTCTTTCCAGCCTTTCCTTTGGCCTTGGGCTTGGGAGTCTGCTCCGATGGCATGGCCTTTTTCACAGACCTCATTTTGTTATCGAATGCAGTGATAGCATTCGTCAGATCTGTCGTCGCTTTGAGCTTGGCGTCGTCGTTCACGTCACCAGAGATGCACTCCTTCAAAGTAGCACAACTGTCCTTCAAGGTCTGGATCACCTGGTCCGAATCGGCCATCAGAGCATCCACGAACTTCTTTCCCCTCAGATATCACTCACAATCAAGCATCAGCTCAAGTAGTATGGCCACAGACATGACACAGGAAT
>CAJNJA010005275.1:0-17870 GCA_905231915.1 Symbiodinium necroappetens
GCTTAGCCATGTCTCTCATGTCAAAATAAAGGGGTCTTCCAACCGATGCCGGACAAAACGTCAAGTAATACCTAAACTACCCATAGGCCCCTAAGTAGTTCCTTTATGGGATTACCTTATAGGATTCTAAATTATGAGCCCCAAAAAGGCACTACTACTACTTAAGGGCCTATGGGTACAGACGAGGTCCTGTACCTAATGGGACCAAAAGGAGCTTGCCTTTCCATGGCAAGAAGCCCTGCGTGGCATAGGCCACCGCTGAAGCTGAACAGCTTCTAGGATTCTGAGTGCCCTCAACTCTCAACCCTCGATCCTGAACCCCAAACCGTATACCCTGAACCCTATACCTTAAACCCTGAACCCTAAACCCTGAACCCTAAACCCTAAACCGCCCTTGAACGTTAGGACAACAGTTCGGGCCGCAGGTTTTTCAGGTTTGGTGGTGTGCCCCTTAGTCCGGCGGGGCCTTTAGGTGCCGGAATTCTTAGCCACTAAACCTTAGTAGCTGAGTAGGTAACCTTTAACCTTTTTGGGCTTATTTAGCCCTACCATAATTGAAAGGTTAACCTTTTTCTGGGCTAGGGTACTCAGCCCCTAAGAAACCCTAAACAAGCCAAAACTCCTTGAACCCACAAAGCCTAAGAACGCCAAAATCCTATCCTACTTAGATTCCGAGCCCTAAACCCCCAAAACCTTTCAAACCCCAAGCCCCAAAACTCTCGACCCTGGAGGCCCCCCACATCGGTCTAAACCCAAGCCAAAGAGATTCTCCCTGAAGGCGTGCCGTTGTGGTCCTTCGAGGTACGCGCCAGCGCCAGTGCAGGTCGGAAATGACACTTCGCTACGCTTTGGGGCAGTTTCGGGTTTAGGGTTTAGCAGTTTATGAGGGTTTAGGGTTCAGGGCAGTTTAGGGTTTAGGCTTTAGGGCAGTTTAGGGCGGGTTTGGGTTTAGGGTTCAACTTCTTTACGGCTTAGGACTTCGACTCTGAACCCAATGCCCCAAGTCCCTAAACTTCAAAGATACTACCGGCTGCGGCCGTTCCAGTTTTTTGCCCAAAGGTGGGCTGGAAGTTACCACCTCCCAGCTCAAGTGAATTACAGTCAGTAGGGAAACGTGTCCTTTTGGGGCTGGACTGCCTCCTAGTACTGTCGGCAGGGCCTGCTTTGTTGCAGGTTCGAGGTTTAGTCAAGTTTTAAGCTTTGTCAATTTGCGTATACATATAATATTCCCCTAAGCTATAGCCCTAAAATCCCAAACCCTATAAGCCCTAAACTTGAAGTCCCAAGCCTAAAGACCTAAAGCACAAGACTTTCGGATTTCGGCTCAAGGTTCGGAGTTTTGATCTTCGGAGTCAACCCTAAAGCCGAAACCCCGAGACCCCTAGGGTTTAGGGAGTTTAGGGTTTAGGGGGTTTAGGGAGGTTTACGGTCTAGGGAGTTTAGGGTTTTGGGGTTTAGGGTTTAGGGCTTAGGGGGTTTACTTGGATCTTCATGGGTAGTCATAAGTAGGCTTATAAGTCCCCTAATATGGTTTATAACAATAACTATAGTTACCCTACTTCTAACCCCACTCATAACTACCCATGAACCTCCAAGTGAACCCTAAAACGTGAATCTCCATCCATCCCTCCGTTCCCGCTCACGACGGACCTCTTTCCCTCAGAACCTCGCAGCTCTCTAAGCCTTATTATAAGCCGTATATACAGTCTAGAAAGCCGCTAAACATATCTATCTATCTATCTATCTATCTATCTATCTCTGTATATATATATATGTATACACCTACACATGCATATACATATATATATACATACACATATATATATATATGTGTGTATATATATATGTATATATATATATATGTATGTGTGTGTACACTTGCTCGACTTCGAGAACGGACTTTCCATCCTGGAGCCCTGTACCAAATCCAGCGGAGGTGCAGCGGTGATCGAGAGAACCTCAGACTATCCTGGATATGGCGTCTACTTGAAGCTGGAGGCTGTTGTTTAGGCTTAGTAGGGTTCAGGTGTGAGGGTTTAGGGTTAGTAGGGTTTAGGTTTGAGGGTGCAGGGCTTGCTTGTTTGTTTCAGAACTTCTGCTTATGACATGTATTTCTGCACGCTTAACTTCCTAAACGGCAGCATGAAATCCGAACACTTTCAAACCCGAGCCCCTTCTTAGATTCTTCTTGACAATTTCTAGGTAGGCCTTCGGGATATCTCATATTTTCCACGCCTTTAAACCTAGGTCCGGATCGGAAATCCTGCACCTCTGCTTCACTGACAGCAATGCCAGTGGGGCCCGATTCTTTGGGTGCCCGCAGTTAATGGTAGGGTAGGGTGTATGAGTGGGTCACGATCTGCAAAAAGCAGGCAAACCCTTGACCCTCTAAGCCCTACTGTTGATGATCTAAATCTGGAATTTCCTTAAGGACCCTAAACTATGAGAATTATGGTATATTCCTTCCTTATTATGGGGTAATGCAGGATTTATATCATCAACCGTACCGGCGCGAACCCACCGTAGTGGGACACCCTCAATTTGAAGTCGGAAGCTCGGCAGCCGAAGTTCAAAGTTCCGACGTCAAGTTTAGGGGTTTAGGGGTTAGGGGTTCAGGGGTTTAGGGTTTAGGGGTTTAGTGGTTTAGGGTTTTAGGGTTTAGGGTTTTAGGGGTTTAGGCCCTAAACCCTAAACCCTAAACCCTAAACTTTAGGGGGTTAAGTTTAGGGTTTAGGGTTTAGGGTTTTAGGGAAATCGGCGGAAGGTTGCTGGCCTCTATGGCTCTGTTCGGGAAGTGGGCTACAAGTACAACTACGCCCGGCTTCCCAGACTTGGGGGCTCAGGGTTCAGGGTTCAGGATTCAGGGTTTAGGGTTCAGGGTTTAGGGTTTGGGGTCTTTGGGTATCTACCCATAGGCTCCTACGTAGTTCCTTTTTTTTGAGTTCATATGTAGGATCCTATAAGGTAATCCCAAAAAGGAACTACTCAGGGGCCTATGGGTAGAGCACTGGTAGGGGTTATGTGTTTTTGGGTTTAGGGCTTCGGGCAGATGGGGCTTCCCGAGCTCTTTGCTATGGTTCACCATCGCCTGGCCAAGTGATTTCTGAACAGGATGAGCATCTGTGGCTGTTCGCCAGATTTCCCGCAACAAGAAGGACGTGGGGCTAAAGGCTTTCGGCATATAAGGTCGCGAAACCAAAATCTCGACGTCGTTTGCACCCTAAACCCTGAACCCTAAACCCTAAATCCCTAAAGCCCTAAAACCCTAAACCCCTAAATCCTAAACCCCTAAACCCTAAACCCCTAAACCGGAGGTTGGACAACGAACCCTCAAGCTCGGGAGGCTAAGGCTAAGCCCAAGAGTCCTTAACTCCCAAAGTCATAAGCCTGAAAGGAGTAGTTCTCTAAATTCGCGCCCCTGTTTCGGCCTCCAAATAGTACGGCACCCTTATCCAAAGGACCCCCAAAATAAGGGACCCTAATTTAGAGAACTACCCATACCCTAAACCCTAAACCCTAAAACCCTGAACCCTAAAACCCCCATATCCTAAACCCTAAGCCCGGAAACGGAGAAGCATCACCTGCTGAGGTTCGGCTGACATTCCCGCTGCCTCCGGCTGCAACGATGGCTACCGGAGGCTTCCCAGAGAACCCCATACCCCCTTAGTACTTAGTTAAGGAATATTGGGTTTAGGGTTTAGTGTTTAGGGGTTTAGGGTTTGGGGTTCAGGGTGTAGGGTTTGGGGGTTCCAGAGAACCTAATACCCTCTTAATTCAGGAATAGACCTTAAATCATAGGGGCCTTTTCACTATGATTCAAGGTATATTCCTTAATTTAGGTGGATTGGGCTCTCCGGGTTCTGTTTATTAGGGTTTATACGGTTTATAGGGTTCAGGTTTCGGGGTTTGGGGAGACCCTCTTCTTGTGTACGGGGCGGGTTCCTCTTAGGGTTTAGGGTCTTTGAGGCTTTAGGGTTTAGGGGTTTAGGGTTTATAGGGTTGGAGGTCGGAACAATGAGTAGTCACTCTATCCCTTTGCGCTCCATGTTTACATGTACGATGAGACACCCCGCAGACCTATTCTACCTATTTGTGCCCCTCCAAGAAGCTTGTGCGGCTTCGGCCCCTTAAGGCTGGGGTGGTTTCAATTCTTGGATTCAGGGATTCGGGCTTTTGGGGTTTAGTTTAGGGTTTAGGGTTTAGCGTTGTGTGTGTGATTCAAGCCTTCCCTTTACGTTCAACGGGTCACGCAATGAAGGGTCGCAACCGAGGAGGGGTCAGCCCTGACTAAATTGAGACCCTTCAGTAGGCTTCCCCATTGAAGTATAGCAGAATAAGGGTGAAGGGGAGTGAGTTTAGGGTTTTAGGGGTTAGGGTTTAGTGGGTTTAGGGAACAAACACCAAAGCAATGTGTTAATTATTCAAGCCCCACACCCCGTGCATGATGTGTGGTTGCAATGTCTTTGTGAGAATCCCAAGGCAGTTCGACTGACCTTGCATAGGGAACAGGAGCGTACTGAACGAATTATTTGAACGGGGTCTCGGTGCATGTAATGGTCTAACGGGATGCCCTTGTATACTATGCCGGCCCCACACTACCGTTCGCGTTCATGTGCTCGTATTCGGAACCTACACTGTCCTACACCCCACATACTCTTCAGGGTCCCTTTAAGGCCTCCTCTGGAACGGCTCCTTTATGGGGGTCTCTGCATGATTTTTAGTTGGTTATTCCGTGTTTCGTCGAGGCACGCTGATCGTTTTCGCACCCTCGGTCTTCTTGCTGGATGCGACTTGGTTGCTGTTAAGGACCGTACTTTTAAGTTACCATAGTGGGGATATGTAGTAAATGATGGGGTCATGGGGGTTTCCTTATTCTAGTAACTTAACTTAAGTTCTTTAGCAGCGACCCAGGCGACGACCTTCAACCGGGAGAACTTGCCGCCACAAAGCGCTGACTCCTCAGCGGTGCTTGCCGAACTCAACACCCCGAGCCCCCAAGTTCCTCGAAGTAGCGAGCATAGAGGGCGACAATTATTGGAGAGATCTTTCTGGGCCTTAGCTTTCTTATTCAATATGCCAGAAAGCACCACGGAATGAAATTGCTACACTTCAGGATCTGGGCTCTTTTGACTCAGTGTTTGTAAGTCGTATCCCCTGCAACCCAGTTGCTGGCGGACCTTCCTTCCTGAGTCAGCAGAGCTTCCAAGCAAAGGAAAGTTGCAGCTGCCTTTTTTTTTGTAGCAGCCGCCCAGAAGGACAAAACTTCTGTCATTGTCCGAAGGTACCTTACAGTATGCTAGACGGGCTTCTGGTATGTTACTTCAAGGTATTTGATTACAGGGTCTATGGCTCTCTACCAAGACGTAGATAATCCTATCCTGGTAGGGTCACAGGAGATCTGTAATTGTCTGAGAGTCTGCCTGAGCCCAAGAAAGCTTCTTGCCTTTGGACTTGTGTAAGGGAATTCATCGCGATGCACCCGGGAAAAGGCCTACAGGGCTTGGCTCTTCGGTTTCAGATACCAGCTCAAATCCAGGAGCTACAGAGAGAATTTAGGGTTTTAGAATGTTTTAGATTTTTGCAACCTAAACCCTAAACCCTGAACCCCTCAAGGGCTTACAAAGCCAGGCCGCAACGGCAGAGACAGACTCGGAGGACATCACGCTCAGTTCTGTCGCGACCCGAGTCTGAATGTGGTCCAAGGAGTTTGGGGCCGTTTTAAGGCTTCGGGTTTGGGATTTGGGGTGTAGGGTTCCGGTTCAGGGCTTATTTAGGGGATTCTGAATGAGTTAGGGCTTAGGGGTCGGGAAGTCTTTTCAGTCCATGCATGTTTCCATTGTCGTGTGAAGAGGTCCCAGCCCGTAATGATACGGTTGGATGATATACATCCTGCGTTACCCATAATCAGGAACATACCTACTAGCCCTACTGTTGATGATATAAGTCCTGCAATACCTTTCAGGACCTTACACTATGGGAATAATGGTATATTCTTTATAATTATGGTATATACCTTATGGTTATGGTATATTCCTTATTATGGGTAATGCAGGATTTATGCCATCAACCGTAGTTGGCGTGCGTGGCTCCTCCAGCGGCTCTGGCCTCAAAGTAGACTCGTTTAGACACTTTGCTGGGGAGTTGGGGGGGCTTAAGTATGTTTATGACTCTGTCAGGGCCCTGCTATTTTATGATATATCGCCATGATGCAGATTAGATTTTTGTTACCCGAAACCCTAAACCCTAAACCCCTAAACCGTAAAAAGAACCCACAGTTGGTTCATTATCGGATTCGAGATTTTAAAGAGCGGAAGCTGTGAGCAATTTCTTGGTCCAGAGTCTCCGACCCACGAGCCCAAAGAGCCCAATACACCGTAACTAAGAAGTATACCTTAAATTATAGAGACGGTTTAGGGTTTAGGGTTTAGTCTGATTGAAGGTATATTCCTTAATTAAGGGGTATTGGGCTCTCTGGGAGCTTAAGAGACAGGACGGGTCAATGTAGGGATCTGAAGAACTACGGTTGATTATATAAATCCTTAGCATTACCCATAATAAGGAATAGACCATAGTTCCCAGAGTTTAGGGTCCTTAAAGTCATGCAGGACTTACATTATCAACAGTATCATGTAGGTGTGCTTTCTTTTAGTCCCTACACAAAGAAAGTCGAGTTGAATGTGTGCAAGCCCCTCAACCCTAGACCCTAAACCCTGTTCCAAGATTTCAGGCGTAGGCTGTTCTGGGGCGTTCTGCAGAACCTTGTGGGTTATCGGTTTAGACTTCTCTTGACACTTTTGGGGCATACGGACACCGAGGAGCCTTATGGTGACAGGGATCTAGGATTCATGTGCGCAGGTCTTGGTTTTAAGGCTTCCGGGGTTTCGGTGTGCTTTCAACCCTAAACCTTTAAAACCCTAAAGCCCTAAAGGCCCTGGGTTCGGCTTCCAAGTATTTCTAAGCACAGGGTTCAGGGTTTTTGGGGTTCAGGGTTTTTGGGGTTTAGGGTTTAGGGTTTAGGTTTTAGGGTTTAGGGTTAAGGGGTTTAGGGTTTAGTGTTAAGGGGTTTAGGGGTTTGGGGTTTTGGGTTTAGGGTTTCCAACTTGCTGCCTGCTTTCTGGGCAGGCCTGGCGAATGCTAAACGTGACCTTGGCCTCTTGGCTCTTTTTGCTTAGTTCCCCAAATACCCAACCTTTAAACTTGTTCGGGTCCGTATGATTTAGTAGCAATCTGAAAGTTTCACCGTTCATTTCCCTCGCTTACTGGGGAAGGAAGTTTGTTTGCCATGCCAACTCTACGGCATCAGGACTGTAGGGATTTCGAAGCCTAAACCCTAGACTCCAAGGGGCGTCAGGGCTGCAGGTTTACAGTCGCTGGGTTTAGGGTTTTGAGGGTTTGGGGGATGTAGCGTGTCAGGATAAGGGATTGAGGGTTTTTTTTTGTCTCGTCTGTACGGCCTAGCCTGGAGGGTTTGTTTGTTTTTTGTTTGCTAAAGAGCTCCACAACGCCCAAGCTCCGGGTTCTCTGCATCATGGCTTTGTTGGGTTTAGGGCATTTCACGGTTTGGGGTTTAGGGTTTGGGGGTTTAGGGCATTACACGCTTTAGGGAGTTTAGGGTTTGGGGGTTTAGGGCCATTACACGGTTTAGGGTTTAGGGTTGGGGGTTTAGGGTATTACACGGTTTGGGCATTACGGTTTAGGGTTTGGAGTTTTATGGCATTACACGGTTTAGGCTTCAGTGTTTGGGGGTTTATGGGGTTCAGGGTTTAGGGTCCTACTCTGTTGGAGCCCACAAGAGACTTCCCCCGGCAAAGCTTTGCGGTCGTGCAGTCCGTGACTACTACAAGCCCTATAATCAGGTTTTAGGGTTTTAGTGGTTTAGGGGTTTCGGGTTTAGAGTTTAGGGTTTAGGGGTTAGGAATAGCACGGTTTTTCGAACCCTACTTACGAAGCCACAGGACCTGACAATCGTTGCAAAGCCCCGTTGTAACGCTCTGTTGCAGAGAGCCCAATACCCCTTAATTAAGGAATATGGCTTAAATCATAGAAATACTAAAAAAAGAATAAGGGCCTATAATTTCAGGTATATTCCTTAACTAATGTGGACTAGGCTCTTTGGGAAGAACCCATGACGCCTTGGTCCTTTAACGTGAAGCCCTGGTCCATCAACCATGAGCCGTTTACAAAGCAGCTCCCAGAGAACCCAAGACGCCTTAATCAAGGAATATACCTCAAATTATTGGGGCCCTAAACCCTAAACCCAAAACCCTAAACCCTAAACCCTAAACTATTGTGATTTAAGGTATGTTCCTTAATGAAGGGGTACATTGGGCTCCTTGGGGCATTTGCAAAGCAGCTCACGGATTTGCCGACTTCAGGGTTTAGGAAGCTGTTCCTTTGGCTTAAGGGGTTGGGGGTTTAATACAAGGGCCTCAAGAATTAGAATAGGGTTTGGGGTAAACTATACTATACTTATAATAAGGAGCCCCCTCCGAAACCCTATTCTAATTATTAAGGTCCCTACATTAGACTCTTGTTTTTCTCTTTTTGCTGAGGCTTTATAAACGGGTTCTACTCGCATTGAAGTGTCCCTGACTCAGATCTACCCCCTCGTCGTGGGCCGCTTTTACTCCTTCAGCTTCAGCGTCACGAATCCTGCGACAACAGGCTCCACTCTGGGCATGGGCTTGCGATTCTGATAAGTGGGTGTCCCGGAATCACACTGTCTTGGGAAGACACTTGAAGAAGTTAGATTCTATGGGTAGTTTTGGTTTCTGTGGGAACAAGAATTATGCAGGAATGATTGTCTGGGTAGTTGTGATAGTTAGGGTCCCTTTCTTGGTCCCCAATATAGTACGGCACCCTTATAACAAGGGACGCTAAAAGGGGACCCTACTTTAGAGAACTACCCATCTGCATGGTGAAGCTCCTACAAGGCCTGAGGCATTCAGGAACACAGAGCACCTGAGTTAAGGAATACGCCTTAACGTATAGGGGCCTTATTACTATGATTTACGAACTTA
The DNA here is from genome assembly GCA_905231915.1 of Symbiodinium necroappetens. Classification (NCBI taxonomy): domain Eukaryota; class Dinophyceae; order Suessiales; family Symbiodiniaceae; genus Symbiodinium; species Symbiodinium necroappetens. Next base: position 9,021 of record CAJNJA010005275.1, read on the forward strand.
CGGTATATTCCTTAGTTAAGGGGTATTGGGTTCTCAGGAAGCAGCTGCAAGAAACCCCAGCTCTCGGAAAGCCCTCAAACCGTTCGAAGGCGAAAGCCTGAAATTAACTTTAAACATCCCTGAGCCCTAAACCCTAAACGTCCCTAAGCCCTAAACGTCCCTAAACCCTAAACCCTAAACGTCCCTAAACCCTAAACCCTAAACATCCGTAAACCCTCAACCCTAAGCGTCCATAAACCCTAAACCCTAAACATCCCTGAACCCTAAACCCTAAACGTCCCTACACCCTAAACGTCCCTATACCCTATACCCTAAACATCCCTGAACCCTAAACGTCCCTAAACCATAAAACCCTAAACCTTGAAAGCTTCAAAGACCGAAATTATACCCGCATTATCGTCTATATATATATATATGTATATGTATACAGGCTCTGCCAGACCCCCAAACCCCAAACCCTACCTCTAGCCAAAACGAACCTACCTTTTGAGGACTTGTATTAGGGAACTCATAATCAGGAGCCCTCACAATGTATGCTTCATAAGGTCTAGGTAGGGTCTGCGGGTGTGTACCAAACGGCGCTATTCGATGGGCATTTTCACTAAACCTTGGACCCCCGCCAAAATGCGAGCCTCGGCCTCTGAAGCTTGTTTCCTATGCGCTGACTCGCCACTTCCCTGAGGGTGGAATGGGTCCCATTATTAGGTACCTAGGTTGAGGGTCGTATGAATGTAGGTTAGTGAGTATGTGTGTGTGTGGGGGGGATAAATACATGAATATATTGTTTGTTTATTTGTTTGTTCATTTATGCGCACACACACACACATATGTATGTAATGTAATGTAATGTAATGTAATGTAATGTAATGTAATGTAATGTATGTATGCGTCGCTATCAGTTACTTGGACCCTAACGTCTTCAGGCTTCGACCAAGCAAGCTAAACACTCTTGAAAGCATACAATCCTCTCTTCCGTGACACTCTCGAGGACGAACTCGAAACCCTCAATATTGAAGCCTACAGCAAAGATTAAAACCTAAGATAGACTTAGAAGCCCCATATCTACCAAGAGTCTTCGTCAGGGTTCCTTATTCAACTCAGACGATACACCCTATTCTAGCTATGAACGCCCCTATGCCAGCCCATTCAGGGCGAACACCCCTAAACCCTAAACCCTAGACCCTAAACCCTACCCCTAAACCCTCAACCCTAAAAGCCCTAAACCCTAAACCCTCAACCCTCAACCCTAAGCCCTACCCCTGGACAAAAGCAACAGTTGGAAACCCCGAACCCTGAGCTGCGTTCATCTCTCATCTCGGGAGCTGAGGCCCCGAAACCCCCAATCTGTCTGTAGAGAGGTCTGAGGAATTCAGGATTTAGGGTTTAGGGTTTGGGGTTTGGGGTTTAGGGTTTAGGCTTTAGGGTTTAGGGTTAAGGTTTGAGGGTTTAGGGGGTCTGAGGAATTGGTAATGCACCCAGAGAACCCAACAAACCGCAATTAAGGAATACATACCTTAAAGTGTAGGGGCTTTATTGTTACTGTGATTTAAGGTATATTCGGTATATTCCTTAATTAAAGGGTATTGGGTTCTCGGTTTCTTGTCATGGTTACAGCAGAATAGACCCCGCCCTTCACAACCGCGAAAGCTGCTGTAATGATTGAGGCCGCTTGTTTAGAGCCTGAACCTGTGAATCCGGCCCCCTAAACTCTAAGCGCTACGCCTGAAACCCATCACCCTGAAACGCCTTTAGCCCTAAATCCTTAAACCCGAAGCTCTAAACCCTTAAAACAGAAACCCTAAACCCTGAACCCTAAATCCTGAACCCTAACCCCCAAAACCCCTCCAAACCCTAAAGCCCTAAACCCTAAACCCCCCTAAAACCTTATAAATCCTAAACCCTAAACCTCACCCTGCAGATGGAACCATCGGCTTAGTCTGGGAGTCGCCGCGCTCAGCTCTTTGGGATGTTGGGGGGCGCGAGGCTTGATGATGTTTGGGTGAAGGGTTCAGGGCTTTAGGGTTTTAGGGTTTCAGGGTTTTGGGTTTAGGGTTTTAGGGTTTAGAGTTTAGGGTTTTAGGGTTTTCGGGTTTAGAGTTTAGGGTTTTAGGGTTTAAGGTTTTAGGGTTTAGGGTTTTAGGGTTTAGGGTTTTAAGGTTTTTGGGGTTTAGGGTTCTAGGGTTTTAGGGTTTTAGCGTTTAGGGTTCTAGGGTTTTAGTGTTTAGGGTTTAGGGATTTCTGGGCTTTCAACATGTCGGAGGTGTTTCGACAAACATCAATGGATACAGTCTTATCTTTGATACAGATGTTCTTAGGACTATCATTATTACTATGATCATTGCTACCGTTATTATTACTATTATTGTTATTATTGCTATTCCGATTAATACTATGATTACCATTATTACTATTATTACTATTGTTACTATTGTTACTGTTGTTCTTTTGCTGGCACCTAGATTTCCTTTTCTTTGGTATAGAGCGGCTCAATAGTTTGGCGGTGGCTCCGGGTCTGGACTCTGTCGGGGCGGGCTTAGGGTCTAGGCTTGAGGGTTTAGGGTTGAGGGTTAGGGTTCAGGTTCAGGGTTTAGGCTTAGGGCTGAGGGTTGAGGTTCAGGATTTAGGGTTTAGGGTTTTTAGGGTTGAGGGTTGAGGGTTTAGGCTTGAGGGTTTAGAGTTGAGGTTTAGGGTTTAGGTTTGAGGTTTAGCGGTTTAGGGTTTAGGGCTGAGGTTTAGGGTTTTGGGTTGAGGTTTAGGGTTTTGGGTTGAGGTTTAGGGTTTTGGGTTAAGGTTTAGCGGTCTGGGTGTCGGGGCGGATTATGGCCTTGAGGCAAGTCTAGCTGTGTTTAGGGTTTATAACATAGATGCCTAAACCATCACCAAGATTATTTCTTCGGAATCCTCGTTGTAATCATACTATCAAGGAGCCCAAAACAATCTTCGAATTATTAAGGACCCTACATTATGTTGTTTCTTTTGGAGCCGTGCGCTATTTGTACCGTCACAATCACATACACCCTAAACTCTAGCCCCTGAACCCCTAAACCCTAAATCCTAAGCCCTAAACCCCTAAAGCCCGAAGCCTCCCTGAACCCTAAACCTTAGTCGAAGCTCACCAAACTCAGAAAGGAAAGCACATCATCGGACTCCAACCATTCGGATTCCAGTCCCTCAGCCGACACTAAATAAGCTAGAAAGTGCACCAGAACTGATGGGTATAGGGCTTTGGGGTTTAGGGTTTTACAGTTTAGGGTTTTTAGGGTTTGGGGGTTTTAGTGCTTTTAGGGTTTAGATGGAGGAAGGTCCACACCAAAGCGTTCCGACCAGCCCTAGTTCGGGGTTGATGTCGTCGGGTCCATTGTCACCCATTCAACATATTATTGGACTTCACTTTAGTTAAAGTAAGCTAGAAAGTTTAAGCCCTATCTTGAGTCATCTCTTTCTCACTTCGTGCACCCTTCATAGAGGAAGAGCTGCAGGCCTCCAATAAACAGTAGGGTTCTGATCATATAGGATGCCGCAAATTAAGTCCAATTTTCAGAACCGATTACAAAGCACCCAGCAAAACGGTATAGACTATCCCTTCAGCAAGTCCTCATCACACCCTGTGTGGCACCCCTGCTTTCATTAAGAGGCCACCTTAAATGCTAAGCGCAAAGGAGCCCGTAAAGGAACCCTAAACGGAACCTTGAAGTAACCCTTGTAAAGGAAGGCTTCGAGAACCCCGTAGAAGAGGCCCTTAACCCTACAGAAAGGGCTACCCAACCCCAATCATCCCTTTACGAAAGGAACCTGTAAAGGAAGCCTCAAAGTGAACCTTAAGCCCTAATCCCTTAAATGGAACCTTAAGCTCCAATCCCTTGGAGGAAGCCATGGAGGAACCCTTAAAAGGAACAGTAAACCCTAACCCCCTGGCTGCGCGACTTCCAAGGCTGTGGTGCTACGAGCTCGGTGGGCGCGTCGTCGCTGCCAACACAGAGGCGGCGTGCGCCAAAAAGCCTGCATGTGTATCAGCCATTGACGATGAGTGGCTGGTGCAAAATACACTATTTCGGGTAGTAGTAGTAGTAGTAGTAGTAGTAGTAGCCGGAGGAGCAGCAGCAGCAGCAGCAGCAGCAGCAGTGTGATACCAACAAAAAAGAGAACCAGTTATAATATCAGTAACCATAGCACTAATAGTCATGACAACAAAAAAGCAATGTATCATTATACTACATAATGTGTACCCTTATTGGGTTGCACTTGTTAGCAGTAGCATGACGAAGCGCGAACTGCAAGGGATCGCCGCTCCTGGGGCCGAATTCCCAGCCTCGAAACCCCTAAAGCCTCCACCCCTAAATGCCCTAAGCTCTAATTACAAAGCCTTCAAAGCCTAAACCCTAAGCTCCGAAACCCTCACCTCCCAGAGCCCTTCTCTTGATTGGAGGTGCCCCAGTTTGCTCTGGAAGCCTTCTTCCAGCTTGCGGAAGTTTCTCCCTCTTCCGCGCCGCGGCTATCTACGGCTTTGGGCTTATAAGGAATGTGTAGGCTTTTGGAAAGGTTCTGTGACTTCTGTGTGACTGGGAGGGTCGGGGGACTTAGTAAGTGGGTGATAAGCAGAGTTAATTATAAGTACTCCGCAAGGGATCCTAATTGGGGCTTTCGTGATGATAACTCCATAAAGTAACTACTTGGTATGTCCCCCGACCCTCGAGGCCAGCCCTCACTGCTGTTGGCCGTTGCAGGTGCTGCCCACGCAGAGCCCGAACGAAGTGGAGGTCCAGGCACTGTGCTGGGAGGTTGCGTGTAGGGTTTAGATGGGTTTAGGGTACCCATAGGCTCCATAGTAGTTCCTTTTTGTGGTTCATATTTAGGATCCTATAAGGTAGTCCCAAAAAGGAACTATTATGGAGCCTCTGGGTAGATAATTGAAGGTAAGATCTGACATGTATCCTACTTGCAGATATAGTTCGGTATCTTGTCTCCGAACCAATTCCATGGTGAGGATCCGACCAAAAAAATCAAGATAACCAACATGAAGGAGCCACAATGGAGACTGAAAGTGTGGTATATTCGAAGCATAATTTTGGTTCATGCCTAACTAACCCTACACATTAATAGCCCAAGACGCCGTCAAATCCTAAACCCTTCTAAAGCACAGTAAACCTGCAACGGCCTTATTGTACAGCCCTTGAGCCCCTGACCAGACCCAGACTATCAGAGTTTCTAGGGAAGGAGGTTCTGTTATGTCTTAACAAGTATTCTTTCGCTTTACATACCCTGAACCTTGAATTTAGCCGGAAATCCCAAACCCCTGAACCCCCCAAAACCCCGAGCCCTAAACCCTGAGCCCCAAAACCCTAAGCCCTAAATCCTGAACGCTGAACCTTAGGAATTAAGGAGACCTCGGCTCATCGCGCCACCCTCTGGATCCCTAACTCCGGCTTCAGCTACATAGGCACCCGGATAGGGTTTAGAGTATTCGGGCTTACAGGGTTTAGGGCCGGTTTAGGGTTCGAAGCAACTGCCAAAACAGCCCTAAACCCCAGCTGTGGTTCAGTTCGTCCTGGGGAGCACGCAGCTCTCAGCCAACACCGGGTCTCTGGTGGCAGCCTCGGTATCAGTGTTTAGGGTTTAGGGCTTTAGGAGCTCAGAGCTCAACCTCAAGTGCCTGAGGAATTTCAATAGGGGTCCTTTACAGGGTTCCTTTAGTGGTTCCAGAAGGTTTTTAAGTTATAGGGGCCGGAGCAACGAAACTAGGGAGCTGGGTCTGGGCGTTCCTTACAGAAATCCCGTTACCCATTTGTTAACATTACAATCTGAACTCATCGGGTTAATAGAAAACAACATGGGTATTTTTGGTCATTGGGGCTTCTAGGCGGCACCAGGATGGCGACTTGAAGTGGACTCGGGTAATATTGCAGTCGACACAGGCGACCGACGCCATGACGACGTTTTTTGCGAGGCGTCCTGGAAAGTCTTGGATCATGACTTGGGGCTAAGCCTGCATGATCCCAAACATGCAGCCGTCCTGCGGTCCGTGGCTGTCATTTTCAACAACGCATGCAAGGATCGAGACATGCAGCAACGGCCTTCTCATTGTAGAGGGCAGCGATTGGAATGCTTGGTACCTTTTTCATGAGCCTGCCGCGGGCAGCTCGCGCCAAGACTTACAAAAGGCCAACCAAACGGCAGCAACATGAGCAGGCATCTGCAAGCACGCGGCTCCCTGTCATCATTGATCAGCTATATCTGGGTGGCTGGGTTAGGTGCAATAGACGCTGGACAGGGCAGTCAGCCGTTTGCATTGGTTTGAGGTGTGGGTATAGCTGGCACCGGCAGGAAAACTTGCGTTTTTACGGAGATTTCGGTGGCTTGATCCGGAGTTGGCTGGTCCACGTTCAAACATGTTTGCCTTTGTCTTGTAGGTCATTCGTCAGTTTACTAACCTGTTCTGTCAATTCTTGAACTTGGGCTTCCAATGCTTTTATTCTGTCATCCTTGGCTTGGTTGGTTTTCTCTTGGCTCACCACTTTCAGGTATTTGTGTTGGGTGGTTTCAACGCTATGGCGCATCTTTCTAGCCGTGGCTTCCTTTTCGTTGTAAGTTAAACTGAAGGGCCCACCTGAGGTGGGTTCTTGTTAAGGAGGTTTGTTTAAGCTACCAACATGATACAAACCGTATGGCATCCTAAGATATACCGACTACGGTAACCAAACCTGAACTCCTTACCAAGAGCCCCCTAAACCCTTTAAGCCTTAAGTCCTATCACCCTCCCTGAGGTGGTGCAGCTTCCAGAAGGATTCGCCATCCAGGCCCGAAGCCCCCAAGTGTCACCGCCGGGGGTTCCTTGACATCTTCTACACGGGTTCCCTTAAGGATTACATTTAGAGGGTTGTCGTATTTAAAATCAGGGTTCCTTTAATGGTTCTTTCATGGTTCTGTCAGGGTTGAGGATTTAGGGCTGTGGGTTAGGATTTGACTATTTCTATTTGGGGGTTGACGGTTTGGGGTTCGGTTTTTTGGCTGAGGGTCTTGTAGGCTTAGGGTTTAGCTTTCAGTCATTCACAAGTTGGAGTTTTGGGAAGCTCCCGCAAGCCCCATAGAGCCCGAAGCCACCGAAAGATGCAGCCTTGCATTCTCACAGATCCAACATAGCCCTAAACCCTAAACCCTAAACCGTAACCCCAAGAAGCCCGGAAGTCTCGGAGTCCTCAACCTCCAAACCCCACAACGTCCTGGGACAGAGTCCCTCACATGAAGCCTCCGGCCGCACAGGAAGATTCTGCCGGAACGCCACGGGCTTAGCAACAGAAAGAGTCAGACCATTCTTCTGATTCCAAGATAATGGGTATAGAAGGGACCCACCAGGAATCCCCCCGAACGCGTCCTTAACAGAGCCCTGATGGCCCTAAATTAGTTGGCGGGTCTATAGATAAAGGCTTGCGACTTCAATGGTGTGCGTCACACTTTCGGCATAGCTTGTGCTTCTCGGTGCTGATCGTCGTTTTCAACATGCCTGAGGCAAAAGAACTCGGTGTCTGCCGAAAGCACCCTCAGAAATCGTAGCCCAACTCCTAAACCCTGCGTTTTGCTGAGTCTGTAAACCACAAAAACACTCGTATTTCTCCCAAACCCTCCAAATTGTCAAAGATTCCATCCCCCTGAAGCCCCGTAGGCACGTACGCACCCACACAAAGCCCTGAATTCTAAGCCCCATCTTCGAACCTTCACACGCAAAATACTGACTTCTACACCCAAAAAAGCCCAAACGACGAAGCCTTAACGACAAAAACACACACGCACGCACCACAGAGGTCTCCTTGGTGCCTCCTGGACACGGGCAACTTCTTCAGTCCTGGAGAAGCCGCTTGACGCAAACCTCAACACGTGGGTTGTAGTTGGGTAGTTGTCTAAATTGGGGGGTCTTTTTTAAGAAGGGACCCTAATTTAGAGAACCACCCAATTTCTAGGGATTGAGGAGTTTATGGGGTTCAGTTCAGGAATTTCGGGTCTCTAGGGTTTAAAGTTAGGGTCTAGGGCTTTAGGTTCTGGCAGCTTTAGGGCTTTAGGGCTTTAGCTTGAAATCCCTCATTCCAAAGCCGCAGTACGCCCGCCGAGGATGAAACCCTGAGCTATTGAAAGCTACTCTACTTGGAGAGTCAGGTGTAGGGTTTAGGCAGCCATAAATGCTAGGTTCAGGGCCAAAATTTAGGGTTTCGGGTTAGAGCCTGGAGTCGTAGGACTGAGTATGGCCCGCAGCCGGAAAATCTGACTGTAAGGGCTTTCTGTCTAAAAACTAGATGTAGCTTAATGGAGGTTGCAAGAGTTTTCAAGCACAGAGCTTTCAAGCACTGTTACTGCATTATTGAGAGTTGCTAAGTCCCATGCTCGTGTAAGTCAACCTCAAACTTTGTCCATGCAAGAGATCCTCGTTACTCCTGGAGACTGGGTTCCGGTTATATTGACAAGGGAGGGAAATATTGGAAAGCATCTGTTTCTTTCCGTCCTCCGTGACAGGGACCCAGAAAACCTCTGCATATTGAAATTTCCAAGTCCTAGAGTTCTATGCCACGCACCTCTAAACTCCTGAGTCAAAAGCCCCTGTAAGCCCTAAATTGTCAATTGAGCGTGAGTTTCATGTCTGGACTGGATGGTTTGGGTTGAATGTCCAGTTTCGGCGTTCCTGGCTGCAAGCGCAAATACTCAACTACACAGTGCTTTGGCAAGCTGGGCGGCGCCCCCCGGCTTGCGATTCGCGACCGCAGCTTCAGCCGGTGACAACCCCGGAGTGGATTCAGGTCCGGAGGGTGGCAGCAAGCACCGTGGGCACAAGCTCAAGAGCGAGGAGCCCTGCACTCCTCCCCGACA
>CAJNJA010005276.1:0-45105 GCA_905231915.1 Symbiodinium necroappetens
GGGTTTAGGGTTTTGGAGTGTGGCTTTAGGATTCTCCGGTTTCGGGTTTTAGTGCTTAGTGTTTTAAAGTGTAAGATCTGGTGTTGTGCGTTTGGGTTTTTGGCTGGAGATGCTAGTCGCCCAATCACCCAGGCAGTGTCTGGCCGCGTCGGTTTCTTCATTGTGACTTTTTCTGTGACTTATTGGTGGGCCAAGAGCACCAGACCTCGAGGAACTGTGATATAACCTTTTCCAATCCAGAGCCAGCAATACCAAGCTGCAATCTGACTTACCTACTTGCTGCAGCGAGGCAATCCGGCCCAGCGGGACATGGAGGAGGCCGACGTTCTTGAGGAGTTGCCTTTGCTTGGGCTCCCAAAGCCGATGTAAGGTTTGATTTTGGAAATGAAGGTCTGAACTCAGGCCGGTGTGTTGGCTGGGGAAGCTGGGATTGCCGTCCCCCGATCCGTGCAGCAACCCTGGTCACCACATGTCTCGTCTCTTGCCACAACAGGCGAGACACTACGTTAGCAACCATAACTAGTACGCAACCATCATTCGAACCCCATAATGAAGCTTGGGAGATACTATATATAGATAAGATAAGATAAGATAAGATAAGATAAGATAAGATAAGATAAGATAAGATAAGATAAGATAAGATAAGATAAGATAAGATAAGATAAGATAGGATAGGATAGGATAGGATAGGATAGGATAAGATAAGATAAGATAAGATAAGATAAGATAAGATAAGATAAGATAAGATAAGATAAGATAAGATAAGATAGGATAAGATAGATATATATATATACATGTGTATATATATATATGTATATATATGTACATATATATATATATACATATTGTAAGTTTATTAATTTAACTGTATCTACATTTATCTATACATAATGTATGTATGTATGTATATATATATATATGCGTGTATAATCGGATCACCCTTGCAACCTCGAGAGCAGCTTGCCGGTCAGGCACTGGTCTTTCTTGTAGCCAAAGGATAATCCTTCAACCTTCATCTCCATGAGATCGGTCCTGTTCGCCACAAAGTAAGACAACTACGGCCCTAAAGGGGTGTAGGGCTTGGGGTTTAGGCTTTAGGGTTTAGGGTTTAGGGTTGCCCAAAACCCAGATATCTGTGGCCACGAGCGCAGAGATTCTAGGCTTAGAAGTATGCAATCAGCTGGCTTGGGGAAATATAGTGTACTGTAGTTATGTAAGGATGTCCAAGCGATACGAGTACTGATTGTTCCGCCCCCTTTTTGATGATTGGGGTTCCGGGTTTAAGGTGTTGTCATGAAGAACTTGGAGCATCAAGCTGTGTGGCTGCCTCCAAAGGCTTGCCTCCCCCCCGCCATCTTATAAGCCTCTGCAAGCATCTGGGCTGCCCTCAAGGTTCGAGGTCCTGACCGGCCACCTCATGCAAACTTCGAGCACGGGGGCCAGCAGTGGGTTGCGAGGGCAAGCGACAACCCTGCTTGGCAACAATGCGTCGAGCAGGCTGTCGAAGCGGTCCCGTTTGTTAACCATAGTACCTTCTCATCGCTCCGCTGCTGGCTGTGCCAGTAGCCTTCGTCCAAGGCCCAACATGTAGCACCAGCAATTCAAACTATGACGAGGAGCAGACACATCACTGTGACAGCACTAAAGCCATTGATCGCCACTGATGACTCGCTCATATATCTTCACTACTCCAACATAATCCCACAAGTGGTGATATGAAGTTCAACTGAGCAGCATGTGCTCTACTGGCATCCCCGAAGGCCACCCAAACATAGACCCTAAGTCACCAAATGCCTTTGCGAGACTACGGGGCTTTATGACTGGAACCCCTACACCCTAAACCCTAAACCCCGTATGACTGCATGCCTGGAACACTTCAAAACCAACCCCACCCCTAAGGACCATATACAAAAAACTAAACCCCCTCCCAGCAAATGCGTATGACTACGAGACCCCAAAAGCCCAGAACCCCTAGATGTCACTAAGACCCGTACATGACACGAAGACTGAAAACCTCAAAACCCTAAACCCTGTGAATGCCTATAAAACCCTAAGTAAACCCCTGTAAGAAACCCGTAAAAGAATACATGACAAACGCGCAAGTACAACACGTCCTCAGGAGTCCGGTCTCCGGCGGTGGCTCGGGGAGTTTCCTGGCCTCCTGGCGTGCCTGCGCTTTGGGGAAAGTTTGGGGTGTTACGGTTCAGGGTTTGGGGTTTAGGGTTTTCGGGTTGGGGCTTAGGGTCTAGGGTGCAGGGTTTAGGGCAGAGCAGCTGAAGTCTTTCAGCTGGTTCCTCGATTTCATGAGTGGAGATGCTGACATGAAGTGCAAGCAACCTGCAGCATGACAAGAGAGAGAATACATCTTGAAAGTGCCTTTCAAGCCTCGGACGGCATGATGCTTTTGCGAACGTCTCTGGGTCTGCAACCATTCTGACATCGGTTTGGGTTGGCCCATGCAGTATGTGGAACGAGCAACCATGTGTTGAAATAGAACCCCTTATGTGCCTCCAGAGTAAGCGCCCGGTTCCGCAAGTTCAGTTCGCGCAGGATCTGGGCGGCTGTCGGGGGAGAGGCATGTCCCTCTGGGGCCGAGGTGTCAGTGTATGACTCTCAGTCTCCTTACCAAAAATTGATGTTGCAGCCCTGCTTGCAACTAGTTCAGCTACTGCACCAACCTTACAATGAGCGTTGTGGTACATTCCTTTTAAACGTTTTGAACGTCACCTCCGGACCGAGTTGATTGGGTCCATTGCAGACTAGTAACAGCGATGACAACTCCTGCCCTTATTCCTACTCCTACCCCGACCCCGACAAGCCTACGATCTCAGTACTACTGCTACTGTTACTGCTGTTGCTACTGCTACAGCTCGGAGGGAAGTAGCAGAAGCAGCAGGAGTGGTAGTTTCTTGCCACTGCTGCCCTTATTGGCGTTGGCTTTAGTGACTTTATTGCCCTTGCAACAGTGATCACTGATCACTGCTGGTCTGCTGTACTGCTCCAGAGGAAAATAACTTACAGAAACAAGCCATCAATGGAGAACAGCTCTGAAACTTGGCCTCAGGACGAAAACCCAAAAATGAAAGCTCCAACTGCTAGACAGCGTGCACACCAAAGCGATCTAAAGAGTCGGGTTCAGAATGGCTCCACCCCAAAGCTCCGACTCCTGCTTCGCGGGAACTTCCAAGAGCGCGGCTGGAAGCTCTGATTCCATGTTGAAGAAATGAGTCAAGACCTGCCAATACAAAAAACAAGTCCTGCACAATATCTGCCTATTCATGAACTCCACAGCAACAGACCATACGTCTGCTTCCTTGCGCGATGATAGCGGGATGAGAAGAGGGGAAGGATTGGAGAAGAAGACGAAAGGACTCCCCCAAAGCATAAGAGAAGCAAGATGAGTTTGCTGCAATACACCAGGGGATCTAACGGAAGTGCATCTCCGCTTCTTGAAGCTCCCTCCTGCCCTGATGCAGAAGATGGGAAGGCTTTGTCAAGCACCTGTAGTAGACGTCTAGAAGTTCGGAGGGCATCCTCGTGCTACAGCTGGTACACAACATAAGAATCCATACTGGACAACAGAAAGTGCTTCGTTCAGCGGACCTTCAGAGAGTCGATCCGGGTGTTGATGCCTTGGCTTGCCACTGCACCGACGACAAGAGCTTTAGAAAGAGAGTTGAAATGAAGTGAAGAGGATCTAGAAGACTAACCAGGCAATGATGACGCTGGTGATGATGATGAGGATGATGATGATGATGATGCTGATGGTGAGGATGAGGATGAGGATGAGGATGATGAGGAGGAGGAGGATGATAATGAGGATGGTGATGATGATGATGATGATGATGGCGATGATGATGACGGCGGCATTGATGACGACAATGCAATGAAGATGACAATGACGAGGATAAAAGCGAGATGTCGAGGAGAATGCGAAATTACCAGGCGATTGTGGCGATGGTGGTGACGGAAGACAGTCGCCACCAAACAGAAAAAAACACTACACCGGGCAAGATCAAGTGCGTTAGTTCAGACCCCGCCCGCCCCCACCCCCTTCCCCCCCCCCATCCCTCTCTACCCCCACTACTGTACCCCACGATACCCAAATCGCACACCCAAAGCCTCAAAAAATGACCGGCACAAGCCAAGCGGCTCATCAGCTCGATAAAAATGCCCTCGAAGTCGTTGGTCATGTCGCCTCAGGCTTCTAGGCTCTACAGGAGGACGGTCTTCTCTCTGTGCTGGTGCTGATGACGGTGAAGAATGGCAAAAACTTATGATAACAACAATGCTGATGCTGATGACGACAATGGCGATGATGGCGATGAGACATGTGAAGGGGAGCCTCGTGGAAAATCGGACGATGAGCGGCAGGATAGGGATGTATCATGGTGACGACGACGATGATGATCGTGACGAAGCTGATGAAGATGCACAAGAACATGATGATGATGATGATGATGACGACGACGAAATTCGCCGCGCAGTTGACTGCCGCTGCCGCTGCTGTCTGCGCTGCTGCCTGCGCTGCTGGCTGTGCTGCCGCTACAGCGCTGCTGCCGCTGCTGCTGCCACTGATGTTCCTCCTGTTGTTGTTGTTGCTGCTGCTGCTGCTGCCGCCGCCACTGTCGCGGTCGCTGTTGCTGTTGCTGCTACTGTTGAATGTTATGCTTGTTCTTACTGTTGTGGTCGTCGTCTCATCGCATTGTTCTGTTCGATGGCTTTTCGCGCCTTGCTAACATTGTTGAAGGCAGTTTGGTCTTGTTAGTCAGTCTACGCATGTGGCGTTGATGGTTTTGCTCGCATGTCAGCAACCTTTTCACGGTGGGTGGAGTACTAGGAGGTCAAGCTGTCGATGCTTCTTCCCATATCTTATGTCCGAAACCGAGTGACTGCCACCGCCAGCTGCACAGTGAACATCATAGCACTCTAGTACGATGAAAACCACAATAATGACATGCCATACTTCTTCCGACAAGGCAGACTAGGACTAGATGACTAGGTAGTGGCTGCCCGCCAGAAGCAAGCCACAGGAAATCCGACCCTGGGATTGCGCAGGCACGCTAATCGACCCAGGTGCTGATCACAGAGATGATCGCCAGGAACACCTGGCAGAGCGGCAGAGCACCGGGCGCAACAATGGCTTGCCACAGCCCAGAAACCTACCACAACCTAAAGCCAGCTTCAAATGCAGAGAACGAACCCCCGAACCCTGGACCCGAAACAGGTGGGCTGCGACCGACGGCCAAGACTATTTGCACGAGTGGCACAAAGCCAGTTCGGGCGTAAAGGGGAGTCACCAACGGCACTAAGTCACAGGTATTTGCTGCCGCAACCAGTAGGTGCTACACAGCTCATGCCCACGGATGCAGGAAAGACTGGAGTATCACGCTGGTGCACGACGTTTAGCGGCTATCCGTCGGCAACAGCGGATCTCACGACATCTGCTCGACTGAGATGCCCTGAAGGCAAAATCCAACATGTCACGTCAAGGAAGTACACGCTGGGAGCGCTCCCATCGACGTCGACCCATCCAGAACACTCTCGGCAAAGAGGGCCTGCGTGCGGCTTCTGGCAGTTTGGGCCACGGGGTTGTGCGATTCCGGCATTGACACAGGCACTGCCACGTTGACCAACTCCAGCGCGAAAGATACTGCCAAGGATGTCGGTGGGGGTCGTGGATGAATGGCGATAATAATGGTGATGATGATGAGGATGATGATGATGATGATCATGGCGGTGATCATGACGGTGATGATGATGGTGATAGCGATGGCGATGGCGATGGCGATGGCGATGATGATGATGATGGTGATGATGATGGTGATGATGATGATGATGAAAGTAATAACGATAACGAAGACGATGCGGACGAGGATGAGGATGAGGATGATCATGATGTTACGATAGAAACAACTATGGACAACAAACACATGGAGGTCCTTAAGTTAAGTAGTGATATTGACATCATCTTAAGGTGTCATCTTTCGCCGCACGGCGTTGAGATGCACTACCCACATTTGAAGAAACAGTGCTTGAGGCTTCGAGCCTAGTATCTGCGCGTCGTGATGCTGAGAATGGTTGAAGCTGAACACTCATGAGCCCCTGGCAATGTAAGCGCCGATGAAGGTGGGTCCCAGCCACTGCCTTTCCAACATGCATCAAGAACCCCGTTCGCCGAAGACAAGGGCTTTTCGATGTTCTCCATGCTACGGGTACAAACACAAGCCCCATCAACTCAGACCCGACTCTGCTAGAAGGGCAACTTGTTGGCACACTCTTGCCGCGGATACACATGCCCGCCTGTCCTCCAGACCCGAACCCTGTCTGATAGTCAAGTCACGGAAAATAGTTGTTATTGAGTGCCACCTGCTGCTCGGGAATGACCGACAAGCGTGCCTCAGCAAAGCGTCCAGGGGCCATTGTTGGAAAGGTCAATATGGTGTTTTGAGAGCCTGTCCAGGTTGCCTTCTCTGAAGACAGATCAGGAGTGGCAAGAGAGTTTGCAAGTTGCAGAGAAGCCACATGTTCTTCCGTAGGGCTCTTATCTGATGCAAAAAACTCTCTCTTGCGTAGAGGCAGACCAAAGAGAACAACTCTCAGAGTGAATGGATGTGAGCTGATCGGTCTGCAGTCTTCCGCCTCCCAGTTCGGAAGACATGCAAGCAGACATAACGTAGGGATCTTAATATTTCGGACAGGGTTTTGGGCTCCATTGTGTAACTATAAGGAACCCTGGGGAATAACATTGGTGATGATTTAGGCTTCTATATTACAGTGTGCCAACAGGTGAACTTGCCTGGCAAAACCGGCAACTCACCGCGGGAGGTTGCGGTGAGCTTCTGCAGTAGCAATAGCAGCTAGAAAACTCTTCTCGGGAGAACAATGACTAGCAATGTTGGCCAGTCGTAGTTAGTCTTGTGCTCTGCCCTCGTCCTGATGTCGAGATCTTTTGCTGCTGAAACCCTTCAACGTCTCAACGCCTAGTGCCAGCGCTAACGGCCACAACAAGCCAGCTAGTTGGAATATGCGCTACAATTGCGGAGGGTTTCAGGAAAACCATGAACCCAAAAAAAGAACCAGACCTTCGAATCAGGAACCCTGATTCTCTAAAGCTGCCCCTTTTTCTGCTTTTTCTCAGCTTCCAGGATATCAGAAAGCTCTGAAGCCGGCTGGGCCACGAGGTTGGCCTTCTTCTCGAAGATTTCGCTCATTACCGGCCGACGGCTGTACTCGGCGATCAAGCTGTACTTGTCACCTCATTGCACGCTTGGGGCTTTGACATGAGAGCCTTTTCTGTTTTGTGAGTTTCTTGGTTTAGGGTTGAGGGTCTTGCGCGAGTTTGGGCTTCCTGTAAGGCATGGCATGAGAGTGTTTTGTTGACTTGCTTGGGCTTTTGTCATACCAGTACCGTGGGCCTGCGGTGCCCAACGATCTCTGCTACATTTTTCGGTCTGGCATGACAGTTCTGGGCTACAGAAGAATATACCCAAAAACCCTATTCTACCGGTTCTGAGTTCTGAAAGCACGCACTTTTGCGTTCAGGTCCCGTTCAGGTCAACTTTGCGAGTTGGGCTGAGTTCGGATGCTAGGAGCGTGGGTGAGTAGTGGAGAATGTGCACGTTGTCCTGGTAGCAAGTTTCCATGATAAAGCGGTAAAACACGCACCATTTCAACTTGATGCTCGTCGATGTTCCAATGCAAATCTGCTAGAATTGCTCTTGCTAGCGGACGATGACATTTCGGGTCTGAGCAAAGCTGTTCGAGCGGATCAAGAACGGAAGAAACGTACCAGTTTTCGGCACAGGCCCAACTTTAAACCCTAAACCACGCAGGTGAGCCCGGCGGCAGGACTCACTCACGAAAGCAACCACCTGCTCCCGCACTGCGCCAGAGATCCGGGTCACCTGGCGATGCGGGGCATCTGCAACACTGATTTGCCCTCGTCCGATAATTGCAGTCTATTACCACGAGCCGACAGTGCATTCTGGAACAACGCCCAGATAGCCCGCATACTCCACGCATGTTGGTAGCGTTAAAACGTGCCTCACTCGCAACACTGCTCATTTCGGCCTTGGACATCGCATCGCCACGGATGATTCCGAAGAGGACCATGAGTGTGGGCATGAGCGCCACGACCCACCAACACGCCGGGTCCTGCACCAGATAAGATTAGACGTACACTTCAAAGTGCATTCGCAAAGCAGTAACCTCACCATGTTGGCTTCTTGGGAAAGGGATACAATCAGGACGGCCGCACAGCACTCAACCTCTCGCAAAAGACTGCGGGCATCTGGCATTTGTCGGATGCATGAACGAGTGAGAGAGTGAATTAATGAATGAATGAATGAATGAATGAATGAAATTCATGCATCCTTGCGTGGGTTGTAAGTCTGCATCGCAATGGGCCGAGGACTTTCGGCGATTCGGGATCCGGCGCATCTTTTAGCACGCAGGCTGTGTTGTGAGAAAAAGCGCTGCCGACACTAATGAGACCATAGGCACCGAACGAGCACTACTGCAACTACAGCCACGATTGCAACAAGTACCAAGATGCTGGCAGAGGCTCTAAGCATGCCGACGAAGAGGATCATCATGATTAGCATCATCACCATCACCAGCATCATCATGGGCACCACCATCAGCATCAGCATCATCATCGTCATCATCGTCACAGTCATCGCCATCATGGTGGTGATGGTAGTGGTGATGGTGATGATGGTGATGATGATGATGAGGATGATGAATGAGATGATGGTGATGATGGTGATGATGGTGGTGATGGTGCTGATGATGATGATGATGATGGTGGTGATGGCGGTCGAGACGACCACGGTAATGGTCGAAATGGTGGAGATGGTGGTGATGCTGGTGGTGTTGGTGTTGTTGTTGTTGGTGGTGGTGGTGATTCTCGTGGTGGTGATTCTCGTGGTAGTGATTCTGGTGGTGGTGGTTCTGGTGGTGGTGGTTCTGGTGGTGGTGATTCTGGTGGTGGTGGTTCTGGTGGTGGTAATTCTGGTGGTGGTGGTAATTCTGGTGGTGGTGGTAATTCTGGTGGTGGTGGTGGTGGTGACAGTCGGAAACTCTAGGGGCTGTGTGATGGTTCTTTCTCGACCCTGGCTTTGGAAATCCCGGTTTAACATCCGAGAAAGCATCCCTTGGAAAAAAACGCCAACCTGCAGGTTTAGGCCGGCTCTGAGGATAAAACCAAGGCGAGTAACGGTATCCTCTGTGATCCCGAAAACAAGTATCGCCTGATATGCCGCAAAAAAAACCTATCTTAACTGTCAACAGGTATCAGGGTTTCAGAAATTGGGGCTCGCGGTTCGGGGTCGCCTGCCACATTGTGAAGCAGACCATCAGCACCTTGTTGAAAAACACTCTTCAGGCCGAATCAGTAGTGCCGACTGTCACTGCCAGCATGTCTAGAAGCCTGCTAGAGCAAGCTGCACGGCTGCATGCGACTCCAAGGCAGTCATGTCCTGCAGAATTGGTATGGTATGACTACTGCTACTATGTTTATTGACGCTATTCTACTATTATTTATTGTTATTGTATTGTATTATATTAAGACCGACTGCCAACCCCTCAGGCGATGCAAACATCCTGGGCCAAAGCATCAGAAAAGCCTGTGAAGGGGAATCGGGGGAGCATAATCCTGAGCTGAACCTTAGAACCTCTCGTCGACGGGCAACGATTCGACCGCCCATCTGCACGATTTCCAACCTTTCGGAATTGCGGGGGTCAGTCACGAATGTGTAGATTCCAGTAGATTTTGCGTATCTGAGGCTTTCGAGGATCAAAAAGCTTCCAGAAGCCTTTTGGGATCTAGTAGGGCACCGGAGCCCTGTTTCACTCTACACTGATCTGCAAGCTGCAAGCTGCATCGCCTTCATGGACGATCCCTGAACGTGACTCCGAAGATACGTCGGGGTCGCCACCAGACCACATGCAAAATGGTTAGCATGTTCTCGCGTCATGCTGAGCCAGCCACACCGCAGCATAGGCACTGGCAACGTCCGTACTCTCCTGGGGCTTGGGCAGCTAGTGAGATCCCTCATAGCCGGACTTGCAACTGATTTGGGCGCATTCTCCCCTGCACAGACAGGCCCCGGAACCACCAAGGTCCCCATGTTCTCCACGACCCAGACATCCCGCCTGCGTGATGGCATGATTCATCTGTGCCGGGGTCATGGAGCGCCTTGACTTCTCCTTGGCTTGAAGACGATGGGTTTGATCGACCAAAGAGGGTCGATCGGATTTCTGATGTTGACGAAACTGATGCAGGGCTCGACGCACCATGCAAGCCGAGCAACGCTGTAGTTCAGATACTTCCGAAAGAGGGTGGTCTGGATGAACATCTTCGTTCGCCCTTGCACGTCCAAGGACAACCTGAGCGAGACACGGCCCTGAACCCTAAACCCGAAACCCGCCCTAGACCCGAACCATGAAACCCCAGACGCTAAACCCTAAAGATGCATTCTTCGATGACGTCTGCCGAGATCCCTGACCCGATCATGCTTTTCTCAGCTCATCTCACTCTTGCGCTCCTGCTTTTCCAAGCAGCGACTTTCGGAAAAGTGGGTAATATAGGGGCCTCAGTAGTTGGAATAGGGTTTTGGGATACATTATACTACACCTATAGTTGGAACCCTGATTACGCAGGCTTCTGCGTGACTTTCTGTGCTCCCCGCTACCCAACTGCTTCATCCCGGCAATCCCGAAGATCCATGCAATGTGGCCTTGGACCCTAATGGCAAAATTGCTCGCCCACGGATGCATGCCGGACGAGCCGGGCTGCAGAAGCCCAAAACCCCTTGTGGTGTTTAGGGGTGTTTCGAGGGGTTGAGGGTCCGGGTGGATGAATGCTCTCCAGCCTACCTGTCTACATCTAAATACATAGTTAGATAGACAGAGTCTAGATAGATGGGTAGATGGATGGATGGATGGGTGGATGGATTGACCGATATGTGAATGTGTGTATACATGCCTATATATGTGTAGATACAGGCGTGTATATATACATACCATAGACATACATTTAAAAATATTTATGAGTGTGTGTGTGTGTGTAAAGATATACACGATCGTCAAGTAGTGGTCGTGCTAAGACAGCTAGGGCTCGAGAGGCTCTGAACAAATCGTAAAACCGCATGGAATCAGGGCTTAGGACTTGGGATTTAGGGCTTCGGCTTTGGCGTTTAGGATTTAGGATTTAGGGCTCCTTGACAGACTACAAACGCAAAGAAACCTTTCGGAGGCCTCTGGTAAGCACTGACGCATGTAGTGCAGGAGCAGCAAAGTATGGCATTCAACATTGCTTTGTAAAGATAGGCAGCTTATAGTAGTCCCAGACGTGAAGAATTGTGAGCGGCGCGATGTACAGGATGCCGATGACGATGGCCTTGCTTTCCGTAACATTCTTCGCTTCACAGCATGCACGCGCAGTAGCGAAGGGTCCGTAGTGGTGCTCCTCCCAATGGGGGGAGGAGAACACTTGACAGCTTCGAAAGGAACCCGAGCTTTACATGACCTGACTGCTCCACCAAGATCTTTGTAGAGCTCAATAAGGTCTTCTGGATTCGACCAGGTTGGTGAGAGAATGAGCCGTTCTTGTAAGCCCTACCACTCCTTATCACTCTTTGCTGAGCGACACAAGTGCGCCGATCCGGCAGAATGAGGCGATCCTCGGACGTCCTCGTGTCCAGCACCACCTGGAAGCCATGGTCCAGCAAGCTTTACATACATGTACACGTCGGCACAAACACACACACGCACAAACGCTTCGACATATACATGCGCACACTAATCTGAGGGTACAGAAAACCTAGATGTGCTGCATCAACGTATTTGCGGAACATGTTTGTGTAAAAACCGACATGTATGCGTAAACATCCGCTTTTATTCCTACTACCTGCCTTCTTGCCACAACGAAATTTCTTACTATGGCTGCTACTGATAGTTACTGACTGATGACGACTGATGTATGTGCGAACCTTTGTCTTACGACTGTGTACTTGTGACTACTTTTCTCGCTGGTAATGCTACCACTGGCGTTGCGCTCATTACCGTCGTGCTGCTGCATGTCCGATAGCATGATACATTATTCTCTAATGACCCAATGCTAATGTAGTAGTCTAGGTTGGTTTATGTTGCCCCATGTTGCCGTGCCTTGGTGTTGCCGAGATGTGGATCATATTGCTGGTTCACATGTTAAGTTTATTTCGTGATGTTCGCTTACATGCGCAGGTACACATTCGCGTCCACTATGTCTGTGGCCTGAGTCGTTGCCAACATGCGCAGCGATCCGAAAAGCTGACTTCACGTCAGTAGCGACCCGATTGCAAGCAATAGGGTTTCGGGTGACGCATCAAAAAAATTGATAAGCATGCAAAAAATTACAACGGCTGCCATCAAAAAATGATAGGCATCAAAAACAAAATTTGCTGAAAGTCTTTAGGGTTTAGACGGTAGCCATAAAAAAATATGATAGGCATCAAGAAAAAATTGCATGGAGGGTGTTGGATTTTTTAGGGTGTTTATCAATTTTTTAAGATGCTTATCAATTTTTTTAGATGCTTATCAATTGTTTTTTGATGCCTAGGCCTTTACATTGTTCAACTGGCTTGGTGCAATCTCGTTCCGCCGAGCAGCGTTGATGAGATAGGTTTTCATCATGAGGGTCAGCAGAAGGTAGGCGTTCCTTGCGCATGCCGCGGGACAAACCAGATCGTAATGGCTTGAAGAGTCGAACACAACCACGGGTTGGCCACTGGTGCAGATCCAAGCATCTTCAACTGGTCGAACATCACAGTCAGCACAGTTCTGTACCCCATGCCCTCACCTCGGTACACATGTTGGGAGAGGGGGAGTGGATTTGCCCTGTGACTACTGCAACACAAAGCTGCTGCATAGTCGCTGATGAAGTTCAGACGGAAAAATTCGAAAAACAGGGAGAAGCCACTGATGTTCCATATAGCATCCTCGCGATCAGAGAGGCTTTGAAGCATTATAGCATACTATGACATACTGTTATATATTGTAACATACTACAAGGCAATTTAGCAACGTAACGGGGCAGCCGGTCAGGGTGAGCTCGACTCGCATCCTACTCTGGCATTGACCGATCGCTAGTCCTCGCCCTTGAGGATCTCTTCGCGATGGTTATTGCCAGGAAAAGCATCATCATCGATGATCTAGCAAGGGCGATGTGCAACCAAGAAACCAGGTAGATTAAAGTAGACTGTAGTATATCATAGTATACTATAGTATACTATAAGATAATACCGTATAAGATAGTATAATATCGTATCGCATAGTATAACTTAGTACAATATAAAACATAGTATATTATCGTATACTTATCGTATACAAGAATATGATATAGTATAGCATAGTATCAGACAGTACAGAATCGTATAATATAGTATAAGATGGTATATATATATAACAGTAAAATATAGTAAAGTTCAAGTGTGGTATAATATAGTATTATACAGTACAGCATTACAGCATCGTACACCGCAGTATAACATAGTAAAGTATCGAAGAATAAAGTATAGTATGACTTGTGGGGCTCGGCTAGGGTTCAGTCAGGCCCCCGGCCTTTCAGAGCTGCACCTGTCGTCGGCAACCGGAGTATTTTAGCTGTAAACCCTAAAACCTAAAACCCTAAAGTACCCACTGCTACAGCATATCCAAAGAAACAACAACCCTAACATCTTATAGTATAGTGTGGTATATTGTGGTAAATTATACTACTAGTATATTATGGTTGACTACAGAATGCTAATAAAAATGGTTGACTTGCACTGCATGCCATATAACTGATCTAGTACTTCATGATCGTTGCATTGTGGGAGGTCTGGTTTACACATAGTAACACACATTCTAGAAGTTATAGTGTTAAATGTGTAGGCACGCCCATGTATATATCCTTGCCCGTACATACAAATGCTAGGTCTTTGCCCATACATACATATACCTTGCATCTTTGCAAGGCTCTCTTCGACTGCTTCGAGCCTTCTCACGTCAGGGCCTCCCGGAACCTCAAACTCGCGATACTCGGGGCACGGCCTTCACGCGGCAGTATTGCAGATCTTGTCCAAGCCTCCGGTTGAATAACTAAGTCTGCTTAGGGTTTAGAGTTTGGTGTTTAGGTAAGCCAGAAACCCCAACACCCTCAATCCTAAACCCTGCACGAGTCCAAAATTCTCCTGCATGGGCCTGACCCGGGTCAGGTGATTTGAGTCTGGCTCTTCTGATCATACTGACGAGTACTGCACTTCTGGCTCCTTCTCTCAAGCTGCCATGAAGGCCGAGGCCAGTATCGATTTAGGGTTTTGGGGTTTTGGGTTTAGGGTAGTTCGGCCGGATGGAAGGATGTGTCAGCCTGGTGGCCACTGGGCGAGTGCAAACGTAGGGGCCTGCAGAATTAGACATGCGAGCTTAGGACACATATAGATATATATATAGAGAGAGAGAGAGACAGAGAGAGAGTTTACACTAACGTAGCCGTTGTATATCATGGGCCGAATAACATTGTGTGATACGGCGGGGGTTCCTGACACATGGCAAGGGCGATCTCATCACTGCCAGGATTGATCCGAAATTCCCTAACCATGACAATCCCTAAGGTCCTAGACCCTAAAACCCTAAACCCTCCAAACCCTCAATCTTAACTTGACAGCACAACCCACAACAAGCACCCTTGCAGGCTGTGTAAGCATTTCGCAGCTACAATTGCAGTGCCTGCAGTTCTGCGGATGGGTCAAGACGATTTTGAATTCAGTGGAGGGTGACCAGTTGTCGTCGTCATTGATTTCCTCAGTCTCCACAGGTCTCTGCTCAATGCCAAGAAATGCGATGAATTGGCAGTCATAAACTCACAAGCCCATCGTTCACGACACTGCCCAGCATCAAGACTTGGCTGGGGCCCCAACGACCTGGATCTCCTTGTGATCTTCGCCATGTTCAAAGATGAGCTCGCCTGCACTATGTTCTAGGAGCGCGGGCCTAGAGCCCTACGGCCAGTCCAGAACTCCGTAGCTGTATAGCATCATTGCCAGTATCACGCTTGACGAGGATGATGGTGATGATGATATGATGACATCACCAGACATTGAACACTCACTGCTTGTGCATGCCAGCTGCCTGAACAGGCTTCGTATTCGCGGCCCGCAAGGGCGCTCGCATCCACGGTATGGTACTTCACCTGAATCGGGTTTGTCGCTGCAGGGTTTCTGGCTCTGCATGTCCTTGTAGTACTGCAGAGTGCGCAGCAAGCCTCAAGCCTTGCGGCTGACCATTCTAGTCAGCTCACCACCATTCGTCGACGTCTAACAGACTAACAGAACCCTGTAAATGCGGATCTGCCAAGCTAACTACCCTGCTGCTTCCCGATGCCAAGATTCGCTCAGCCTGCCCCTCATCGAGCCCAAACGCATGATGTCAATGGAGAGGGGAGATTCCCCCTCCTGTGCATAGTAGAGCTGGCAACAGAACCTCGGCTCCGTCATGCCCGAAGCATGTGAGCTCTTAGCAGACTCCATATCATTGTCATCACATGGTCTCGGGTTTAGGGTCTAGGGCCCTAGGGATTAGGGCTTAGGGTATCGAACAACTTCAAAAGAGCGTGTCCACGGAATTCCCAGAAGGTCCCTTTAGGCCCAGGATCTGGACAATGTCGCTGTCTCTGCTTGCCATGGCTGGCCACAGTCCTTTGCCAACGAAGGAGCTCTTGGCAGGTCGAGTTTATAATATGCTCTATCTATATAACTACAAATCTGTATATAGGTATATATCTATCTATGTGTGTATATATATACACAGAGAGAGAGAGAGAGAGACTTTTTACATGTACACGTGTACTTATACTTAGCTTTGTTGTTTAACAATTCTTATTGGCCCAATCAAGGCCTTCTGAATACTGAATATTGATTGTTGAAGCCTAAGCCCAAGCACTCACTTGTTAGCAACTGAGAAGAGCACAACTCGGCGCGCCAATCGCTCAACGCGCGCGCGGCAATTTAAGGCAAACTAGATGCGCAGCAGCTGTTTCGAATGCTTTGCGTCCAACGAAGCCCTCATGCGACAAGACTTGACATTTGATATGGACTTAAACAGCACTGACAAGATTAAGCGGAATGGTAGTACTTAGTAAGAAGACTGTGCATCCTGAAATTGAATACCATCGACTGACCCTGCGGTCTCTGAGCCGCCCTGCGGTCGTCACAGACACTTCCCAAAGTTGGGGCTTTCGCGCTTAGGAAGTCAGCAAGGCAAAAGCATCAGTCGACGGGCTGCTTGCAAGCTAAAATGCTGATTGGACCTTGGAGTCCACCACATGGCAAGACTGGACCTAGCTCCTGTAGTCTATTCGTCCTGCTACTCACAGTGGCAGTAGTAATCGTAGTTGTCGACGTCGTCGGTAGTCGGTAGTCGTTCGGTTGTCGTCGTCGCTGTAGTAGCAGTAGTAGCAGTAGTAGCAGTAGTAGCAGCAGCAGTCGCTTCTGGTACTGGTGGTGTTAATACCAATAATAGTCGTAACCGTCGAAGTAGCAGCAGTAGTAGTAGTAGTAGTAGTAGTAGCAGCAGCAGCAGCAGGAGTAGTAGTAGTAGTAGTAGTAGTAGCAGCAGCAGCAGCAGGAGAGGAGGCGGAGTGCTCGTACTTGTACTGCTTGCAGTCTTGCAATACTTGTAATACTTGTAGTACTTGTAATGCGGTACTTGTGGTACTAATGGAACTGCTGGTACGTGCTTAGATACGAATAGGACTAGTAGTACTGGTAGTGCTAGTAGTATTAGAACCAGTACTACTGACTACTGGCAGCACCGGCAGTACTAGTAGTACACGACGTACTAGAACTTCTACGAGGAGTAAAATCACATGTAGGAGGGCATTTCAACAACGACGACGAGGACGAGGAAGAGGACGACAACCACAACAATTTTGCAATTGAACGCTGCGCGAGAGGACTCCACGCTTCGCGGGCAGTTACGCGCTGGCACTCATACGTGAAACCGAAATAAAGGACGAGATATTGCATGACTACTTGACTTCTGGGCTCTGCTACTTTTGTTGGCTCTTGGACCGAACCACGTTATGCACAACCGCAACAACAACAACTACTACTACTACCACCACTACTACTAGTACTACCACCACCACCACCACCAGCACTACTACTACCACCACCACCACCACCACTCCTCCTCCTCCTCCCTCCTCCCCCTCCTCCACCTCCTCCTCCTCCTGCTCCTGCGCCTGCTCCTATCTGCTATCATCATAGCAATAATTACAATGACAATAACAATGGGAGCAACCACAATAGACACTCAACACATTCAGATAGCAGCAAAATTGCACACAGGTCACTATGACAAGTAAAATATATGAGCAACTAGGTAAATAGGTGCATCCAGCGATACCGAGGCTTGGATGTTCAAATTTGTGGCAACGTTCCCAGTCGCGCACCTTTAACCCGAAACCCCTCTTGAATTTATTTTCTCCTTTCTCCGAGCTTGCAGCCACTTTGCGGCGGCAAGGAGAGCCGTGAAGCCGACGCGGGTCCAATCCAGTGCGGCAAAGCTCTAGTTCATTCCAGTGTCATCCTAAGTCCAAACCTCGACTCATGTAAGTGCCACGGTACCCAGAATCCGGAAACCGTTTCAAAACCCACATTCCTTAAGAGCTATTCTCGAACAACTGAACTGCAAAGCCACAAGGAACCGGTTTGCACAGGCACTCCTTCGGAGGGCTGCGCAAGACTCTAATTTGATGGGGCAGCATCCTTTGGCATATGGGGGCCTTCATAACTCGAGACTTGGTCTGGGGTACTGTTATGGGGACGAGATCATTCCTCCCGAAACCCTAGACCCTAGACCCTAAACCCTAACCCCGAAACCCTAAACCCTAAACCCTAAACCCCAAACCTCTAAACCCTAAACCCTAAAAACCCTAAAAACCCCAAAAACCCTACAAAACCTAAACCCTAGTCAGGCCTTAGAGGCCCTGCGAGACTCGGCCAGCTCATGGCCCCCGCGTCTCTCCGCGCCACCTGGGCCAAGGCTAGGGAGAAACCGCAGGTCTACAGGGCTCCCTTTTGGGGTTCAGCGCTTTTGGGGTTTAGGGTTCAGGGTTTGGAGGTTTGGAGGTTTGGGAGTTTAAGGTTTAGGGTTCGGGGTTTTGAGTTTAGGGTTTTCTGGGCTTGGGGTATTGAAGGTTTAGGGTTTAGGGGTTACAGGGCTTGGGGGGTTTAGAGTCTATAGAACGTATAGGCTTTAAGCTGGGGTTTTTGGCCTGGAGCTGTTGGCTTAGGGGCCCATCTTGTTTGGAGCCTTCCTGCAGAAACGAACAGATCCTAAACCCTACATTATAACGGTTTCCGGTTTCGGGTTGTACCCTATGGAATAAGACCGGTTTCACCAAGCGAGCAGGACAGAAAAATGGACACTGTGCAAAAAAAAAGAGGCCGTTCCTGTCGTCGTCGCCAGTGTCGTAGCTACAGTGTGTTACAGTTTCAGTGATCTTTGTCGACCTCATCCGTGGCTTCATGCTTCGTGCTTGATGCCTCGACCTCGTCCTCGTCCTCCTCCTCCTCCTCCTCCTCGTCCTGCTCCTCCTCCTCCGCCTCGTCCTCGATGTCGTCATCGCTCCTCTCTCGTTCTCCTCGCTTTTCTCGTCGTCGTGGCCGCTATCGTCATCATGATCAGCACCATGTTCATCATCACCATCATCATCATCATCATCACGACCGCTTCCGCCATCACTGTAATTCTCATGGCCAGAATCTGACTGCCAATTCCAGCAGCTGACGCAGACCCTGACTGCTCCACCGATCAGCATCCCCGCAATGTTCTGGGGACGCAACGATGGCCGCACCCGCCGATCGAGGCAACGCCAGTCGCCCGGCAGTTGCGGGGCGTGACATAGAAGGTGACGATGCACACCTCCCGGGTATCGGTTAAGGTGTAACTTGCTTTTGGTCTCTTTGTCACATTTCACATCTTAGGGGCCCAGTGGTCTGCCCGTGTAGGAGCTAGGTCTTCGAAAAACTTCCAGCTATCTTTTGACCTGGAACCTGAAGAACAATACATTGTATTCTACTATAATATACAGCAAGACACTTTAATAATATGCAACGATCGACTCTAACATACCATCATTGATCTTCTACTTACTTTTGTTTCGTCTGTTTCTTCTTCTAGCTTCGGTCTGCATGTTGCAGCGCGCAAGCGACCGAAAGCAATATCATATTGCGAGCATAGCAAAAGCACATTATGGCACATGATCAACTATCGTAGATTGCAAGTATAGTATATCATGGTACATTACAAACTCTAGCATATGATAGCAAATAGTATAGTACATGATAAACTATGATATATTGCAAGTGTTTTGTTGTAATGCCAGAGGCGGGCCTTGCCTCGAAACCGACTCGAAAGGTTGAGGCGTGCGCCGGCGGGTGGCCGAGACCTCCATTGCTCTGAAACTGTGAAGTTCAGGGTTTGGGTAGGGTCTAGGACCTCGGGTGTTTAGGGTCTAGGACCTCGGGTGTTTAGGGTCTAGGACTTCGGGTGTACTTACGGTTTAGACTTCGCGGTTTAAGGATGGGAAAGCTTGTACCCCGGTGTCATGCTGCCTAGTGGCCTCGTACCCGTGCAGTGACCCGAACACGACGTTTTCTGCATGATGTACTATGTATACTAGTATATACTATAATTTTTCATGTACTGTAATATACAACAGTTTATACTGCACTACAATATACTATTATACGTTGGCACCCTCTCTGTGCCCTAAAAACTGTCTGATCGACACTCTCGGCAGCTAGACTCGTAGGGTCTTAAACCCTTTTGCAACGCCCTCAACCCTAAACCCTAAACCTACTTTACGATTGGGGACACATAAACCAGCCTGGCGCATTCCCAAAGCCGGCGCTGGAATGTCGGAGCCTGGAACGGGTACTAAGCGGTAGAGGAAGTAAGCCCATACGGTTCTATCAGGGCCAAAGCGGGGTTTGGGTTTAGGATTCTGGTTGGTGAAGGTTTTGGGTTTAGAGTCCAGGGTACAACATTGGGTGCGCACACACCGAGAGCAAGATTGCAAAGGCCTAAGCTTTGCCTGCCACATGTCTCAAAAGGCTGATGCACTGCCATCCTATGATTGACTGTGTGTGCGTGCAGGTGCGAGGCACGCGTCAGCATGGAAGAGCACAAACTAGCTGGATAGCATGATGTAGCAATCGGCTGTGGCCTCGCAATGCATACCGATAGTTCGCTACCCTCTCTGTCGTTTGCTCACTCATCATCGGTAAATGCTTGGCGTTGGTTTGCTGCCCTTCTGCTGCTTTCACCCTCGAAGTTGTGCTCTTCGAATGCTCCTGCCACTCGTTTACCACCCCAAGGAGTGAGTAAGTCACGATCTTGCTTTGCAGCCTAGTGTACTATAATTCACTCTGAAATACCAGAGTACACTTCAATATACTTTAATATACTATATTTAGGTAGCAAGCTCTTACCGTTGGCCAGACAGGCTCTCGAGGTCCCTGTTTCGGTCTGCAACATGACGTGATGCTACTACAGTATCCCCCGTACTGTCGTGATCGAAAAATGAGCCGTCGCTATGCTTCATTGTTGGTTCAAGGTTGAATAGTGTAAATTGTTCAACGAGTGCTCTATGCCTAAAGCTAGTCTGGGCATGCCGAGCCATTGACGTGTGCGGAGGCAGACACAGTACGGAACACCATCCTCCTCCCGATCCACCTTGCGGCTTTCGCATGTATGTTTCGGTTCTGGTGATTATGCAGCGCTGGGCCAACTGCAAGTTCATGGACCCGCATGGAATAAACTTCATCACGCCACGTCAGTGGCTCTTGTCTTCAAGCACGACGAGACAGGAGCGCACTCTGTAAATGTATTTCTGTTCGAGATCCTGTCCTGCCTCAGAGATCTCGACTGCGATGAGTACTTTGTCGCTGCTGTCAACCTGTCCCGGCATGATTCTTAAGGCGGGCAAAAGACCATGTCCATTGCCTGAATCCTATTGTGCTCCGTCGACACTCTTCATGTCTATACCTGAACCCTAAACCCTAAACCCAAAACCCTAAACCCTAAACCCTACACCCTAAACCCTAAACCCAACCACAATGCCAGCAACAGCAAGAAACGTGCCTGCCGCTCGAGCACGCCAAGCTTCAGCGCCCCAGACCTGGTAAAACAAAAAACGGCTGTAGAGGTAGTATAGGGGGCCTTAATGAAAGTGTCCACTAAACGGCTTGCGCTTACTATATTTTTGTTATAATAAGGAACCCCCAAAGTAGTATTGGTAATTAGTTAAGCCCCTATAGTAAGCCTTAAGCAAACGTTCTGGCAAGTCTGTGTTTCTATGGTATGTGATTGGAAGGACATGGCGAATGCGTTTTGCCCTGAGGCTGTTGGATCCGTGGACGGTGACTTTGCTTGGGTGCAGCTTTGCTATTTTGGTTGCAGTGGCTGGGTCTTAGAGCACGTGCACTGGCTGTGCTGCGATTGTCAGCATGCCGGTCCAAATTTCCTTGGGGTTGGGCTCGAAATGGCTTCTCATCTAGCTAGATAAAGCCGGTTTTTCAATGTTTTGTGTTGCGAGTACTTTCAGAGTGTGGCTTTTCCGAGGTTTGAAATGTGCTTTATCCGAAACCTTATCTGGGTGTTTGGAAGTTTTGCTGGCCAGGAATAGAAGCGTCTGCGGGCAGAGAGAGGTGTGGGGGGAAGGGGGGACGTAGCTGGATGTGGATGGCTTTCAGGAAGAGACTTGTTGGTTCGGCTGGGGTTTGCTGGTAGTTTGGAGTGGTTTGCAGACAGCCCACAGCACGAGGAGGAGCGAGCACAAGTCACTGCCGCACTGTCATGAGGCTCGTGCCAGTCTCCATGATCGTCGGCCACGAACTCAAACTGCTTCGTTCTGGAACCTGTCAGAAGTCTACAGCAGCTTCAGAGGTGCTGCCGAGGAGATTGCAATTGAGACAGGCTCACGCACCAAGTCGGCACAACTACGGTCGAATTTCGGACGCCCTGCTCCTGATAGCGGTGTGGTGTCTGTCCAACCGTGAGCCAGACAAGGGACTCGCCTCAGCCAATCGCACGTGTCGCGGCGGCTATTCTTGCTCCGCGTTTGCGGGCAAGTTTTGTGTGCAGGTCGGGAATGTGACTATTTCCCACATGCATGATAATCAACTGACACAAGTGGACTTCCGTAGCATGATCATGGAACACCGACAGTAGTTGCCGCAAGAACGTACGGCTGGTGTTCAGGGCTGAAGTTTCAACCTGCTCAGGCATACTAAGTCGCCTAAGTCAAAGGTTGTCCATTCTTTGGCATTCCCGACGCACGATTCCCGCAGCTGTCACAGCTTTGCTGCGCGAAGCTCTGCCACGACTTCGAAGCGAGCATGCAAGACTAAAGAATCCCAGAGGTGGGCAAATGACCATGAACTACTTGATGATTTCAGACTATGCCTGGCTTCACTAAGGTCCCTGGATGCTGCCCTTGTGCCTCCAGGGCTCGTGCGGGTATCAAGTGTTCTGCGAAAAGGAAAGTCATTTCTCAAAACGGAGGATCCTCTGCTAGCACTGCCCATGTTCATCGTTCTCCTGGAAAATACAGAGTACCTCACCAGGAAAGATCCTCCTTCTGAGAAACTAACTCCCCAGTAGCTGGAGCGTTGCCATGTTGAAGCACCTTGCTGAAATGGAACCATCCTGACGCACCCTGGAGCCAACACCAGTTTCCACAGACGCCTCTCCTCAAAAGTCCGCTAGTTGCATAAGTGTCTGAGGCGGAAAGCTTAGTCCAAGAACTTCAACAAAGTGAATCTTGAACTGCGACTTCAAACAATGGCGCTGGGGCCTTGAGGTGTCGGTTCCTTCTTTGTTCGCATGGGCTCGCGTGCCATCGCGCTTCGCAAAAGCGCTCGGGCGAGGGCTTAAGCTTGAGAGGGTTGGGGGCTTCGCGTCGATCTCAACCCGGGAACTGGAGTAAACATGCATAGACAGCATTTATAGCGTATAATATACAACACCGAATATCTCATATATAGTAGTGAACTACAGAGCAGTTGCAGACGGGTCCGGCGCTCAGATCCTCAGGAGAGTGACACTTCAGCGTCACCGAGAACTTCTGGCTGCCGCGAAGGACCTACGTCGCCTCATTGCGTCGGGGGCTGAGGGACTATAGATGGACTCAGGCTGTTCTCACAGATTCTCACAGAAACCTTATCCGAGAGTATTCCGAGCACGCCAGCCACCAGACGACCCAAGTGGCCGTACTTGCGACCAGGACTTTAGCAGAGGAGATTACTTGCGGAAGGCTTCGCCAATCATTTTTCAAGCCGGGTTGGGTCTCTTGATATGCTGACAAGAACATCCGATGAGGCACGACCTCTATCCGTCATCCAAAAATCTATCTGTGAGTCCCGCTGCCACAAGACTGTGCCGACAAGGCTCCGAGTTCCGGCTTGCCTTGGCTCCAGCAGCCACGATGAAAATGGCAGAGAAGGCGAAGACAACGATAACTTGACGTGACAGTGCAAGCGCATGCAAGCGCCAGTGGATTGTAGACTGCTGGCAATGACATCGAACATGACAGGAAGACTCGGGATGATCCAATGCAAACCTCGTCGCCATCGCACTGTGCCATCAGAACTGAGGGAATGATGATGATAGTCATGCCAGCAGCCAGCAGCAACAAAGGCTGTAACAAAGGCTTTTGACACTGAATCCGCAACCCTCAGCCTCACGGAATTTGAGGGAACCTGCAAACCCGAGTGAACCCCAAATCCCAAAGCCAAACGCCAAACTGGGCCAAACTCTCATAGAACCCTTACCGTTACTATGACATTTCTCGGAGCAGCCTGGTAGGGTCTGCGGCTTCTTCGCCACTGCCGTGCGCTCCGGTGGCAAACGCCCCACGGGAAGGCTCGATGGCTGTAGCCTGGGTTGAAGGATTCTATAAGGGCTCGTTACAGGGTCTATGAGGCTTCCATGAAGATTCGTCTGGGGTTATACGGTTCGGGGCTTTTGGGTTTTTGGATTTGGGGTTTACGGATTGAATCTGCTGCGGCCATCAGAAGACACGTGTGCGCAAGGGTGTGAGTAAGAATCATTTTCAGGTCCCGAGGCTTCAGGATTGAATACGTTCAGGCCGTTTAGGGGTTAGGGTTTAGGGTTTAGGGGTTTCGGGTTTAGGGGTTTAGGTTTTAGGGTTTCAAATTACAAAGGTCCTTCGTTGATCCGATTTCGCGTGATTGGCTGCCCCGCCTGTTCTTTGTTCAGCGACTCTCCGAACGTCACAGTATTTGTTAGAGAACAGGAGGGGCGGTTCAGAGATTCGGTGTCTTTCAGGGTCCTTATGAAAGGGGTCGGACTATTTGGGGTAAAGGAGCGTCCCTGGATTTCTGAAACTTCCAAATATCGCAGGATCCGTGGCCAAGAACCAAACTTCACAGGCACGCTCCCGGGAAACCTTGTCGGAACCCTCACAAGCGTCCTTAAAGGAATCCTTGAAGGAGCCGCTGAAGAGTTCTCAAAAGAACCCTAACGGGACTCTAACTGGGCCATGCTACAATCGACTGCCCTTCAGAGTGTTGCTGAGCTGGGCGATCATTCCACTCAGGTCGAGCACTTCGCCCTTCCTCGGCTCGTCGACGATTAGTCCGACAGTATCCCTGACGCGAAGATGCCAGAGGACATCAGTAAGCTTTGTAGTTTCTGCGAAACTTGCTGCCCACACCGTACAGCCAAGCTTCACAGACTCGAGCTGCTCGACAAAGGACTGTCGCAACTCCTTGTTCCAGGTGTGCACTTGAGGAGAACAGGTCCGCTTTGCGTCCGATTCAGAACCCGAGCACTGCCGACAAGATCGCGAATCAACTCACAAGTATCCCCTGTGCAGTGAGTTCCCCA
This sequence comes from Symbiodinium necroappetens, assembly GCA_905231915.1. NCBI lineage: Eukaryota > Dinophyceae > Suessiales > Symbiodiniaceae > Symbiodinium > Symbiodinium necroappetens. The sequence goes on from CAJNJA010005276.1 coordinate 24,943, forward strand.
CTCTCCACCCGAGTTGCCATGATCATACGCTGGACTGCTTTCGTGGCCAGGAGGGAAGCAACGGTGTCCCCCTTGTTCACCTGCTCGACGCGGCCCCCGGAAACCGAAAAATCTAAACTCTCGATTTTTACCAAAGGCGCGGAAGCTTCGCAAAGGACCATCCTCAACAAACAGGAAGGGAAAGCAAAGGCAGCTGCCAAGAAACCGAATTGAGTGAGTGATACAGTACCTTGATGCCAAAAACCGTTATGTAACCATACAACACCATGCTGTTCCAGGAGTCAACAGATGTTTACATATGTGTGCATCATCCACATATATGTATCTGTATGCGTATACGTATACTAGTTGCAGTCGTCGTAGCACTAGTAGTAGTTGTAGTAGCGATGGTCGTATGCTTGTATTTATTTATCGGTTACGGGTCAAAGTCTACCGCTGTGTTTTGCTGAATCTGGGCATATGATGGAATACGCGCGTGTGTGTGTGTGTGTATGCGCGATGAGGAAGACAATGAGAAAAATTGCGATTCCACGACAGGGCAAACCATGTATTCACTTCTTTCATTTGTGTTTTTCTCTGTCGTTCCTTTCCCCTGTTATAACTAACCGAGAGACTTACCACTGGTGTACAGGATATTGATGGTGGCCTGGAGAGGAAGTAACAACAGCATGTTGCATGACAAACATATGGTTACGTTCGTGTGTTGTCCTTATTTGGCTTAGTTAAGCCATGCAATCTCTTATCTCGTTTGTGTTTAATTCAACAAAAGAAGACACAACACGAACTACACCTTTCATTCCTATCTTGTGGTCCTAAGCGTGCCGTGAGTTGATTGAATTAAATTGAAGCCTAATGAAAGCACGAGTTTAACTTAACAAAGCACAAACACACGTCTTACAAGGACACGACACGCTCTCTTCATCGTTTTATTTTCCTTTTTGTTGTGTTCTAATGAATGAAACTAAGCATGCTGTCACTTCATTACATTATCTTCGTCATCATATTAAACACAACAACAAAAAGAATGAAGACTAAGAGAGCGTTCCTGTCACACCACCGAATCCTTTGCTTGATTCCATTTCACTCTTTTGTGCTTCGTTCACGCTTCATTTTCATGTAATGTAGTGAATGCACGAATTCAGTGTAACGAAAGACACAAAAGAGCCTGTGTTTTATTGAATTAAACAAGCGTGCGTCCTTACCGTTGTTTTAATTCAATAGAACACAGAGAACACAGAGGAAACAAGTACAGGATTCTTCATTCTAATTATCTTTACTTTTTTGTTGTCTTTTATTCGTTTTAATGTAGTGGAATGAGAGAAGCGAATGTGAGGAACGGAAGCATGAACCGAAAAAAAGAGAAAAAGAAAAGAGAAAAGAATAAGGTGGTGAATTTGTTCTGTTTAATTCAATCATGCATTCATTTTACTGATTTGTACTGAATTAAACAAGAACAAACACCACCCATCAACTGTTGAGTCTAGCTTGGACGTGTCGTGAGCGGTGTCATCAAGAGCGTTCGCGAGTCAACGGTCAATCATAGGTCCATTCCAGTTACTTCACAACCAGGCTATACAATTCCCTTGTTTTCCCTGTTGCGCTACAGGTAATTGAAGAAGAGAAAACGAGGTAAGGAACGCACGCTCTTGTCTCTTTTCAATTAAACACAACAGAAGAAAACATGACCGCATGGTGGTGAAGGAACAAAAGCGCTAAATTAATAATGACAGTGAACGGAACCGCGCGTCCGCTTCTCTTCATTGCGTTCCGTTCACTTCTCTATATGATTGATGCGATCGTCGTCGGAAACCCAAACAACCAAAAAAAAGTACAAATACAAAAATCAAGCATTCTTTCAGAACTCTTCCAATTGTGTATATTTCTAATTCTGTTCTGGAAGAGTACTGAAATTATGTGTTTTTTTGGTTTTTTGTTTTGTTTGGCTTTGTTTTTTGGTTTTGTTAAGGGAAAAGGGTTGTTGTGTTGTTTAGGGTTTTTAATTACAGCATCGCCCCTATGCGTAAGAGTTGACAGCGATGTCGTCGAAGAGGCGTACCTGAACTGCCGGAAACGCAGCGGGAGAGTTTGACCGCCGAACCTGCATATCTATCTCTATATGCACCTTTGAGTGCTTTGATCATGTAGCTTGTGCCTTACTTAGTTTGCTGGTTAGCTGGTTAGCTGGTTAGATAGTGTGTGTGCTTGTTAGTTGGTTTTGTTGGTGTTAGTTTAGTGTTTAGTTTAGCTTAGCTTAGTGTAGAAAAGCTTAGTTAAAGCAAACTTAGTTAGCTAATTAGTTAAGTTAAGTTATGTAAGGCTAAGTTAAGTTAAGTTAGGTTAGGTTAAGTTAAGTTGAGTTAAGTTGAGTTTAGTTAAGTTAAGCTAAATTAAGCTAAGCTAAGTTAAGTTACGCTAAGCTAAGTTATTTATTTTAGTTAAGTTTGTTAAGTTAGTCGACTTAGTCAACTAGTTAACTCCGTTAAGTTAGATGAATTAGTAGTTAGTAGGTAAATTAGTTAGTTAGTTAGATAGCTAGTTGGTTGGCTAATTCCGTTGGTTTAGGTAGTTCATCTAGTTAGTTTAGTTTAGTTTGGTTTAGTTTAGTTTTGTTTTGCTTTGTCTTAGTTTAGTTTTGCCTTGTTGGCTAGATAGTTGGTTTAGTTAAGTTAAATTAGTTGAGGTAATTAAGTTACTTAGGTTAGTTAAGTTAACAATTAAGTTAGTGAAGCTAGTTAATGTAGTTAAGCTAGTTAGTTAGCTAAGTTATTTAAGTTATTTTAGCTAGTCAACTTACTGAAGTAAGTTAAATTAGTGAGTAAGTAAGTTTGTTAGTCAGTAGGCTAGATAGCTAGCTAGCCGGTTAGTTTAGATAGTTTAGTTGGTTTAGCTAGTTTAGCCAGTTTAATTAGTTTAGTCTAGTCAGTTTAGTTAGCTAGTTAGTGAGTGAGTTAGTTAGATAGTTAGTGATATAGCTAGTGAGATAATTAGCGAGTTAGTTAGCGAGTTAGGTAGTGAGTGAGTCAGTCAGTGAGTTAGTGAGTCAGTTAGTTAGTTGGCTTAGAGCCAGTGAGCTACTACTTAGCTAGCTAGCCAGGCAGGTGGGTAGTTAAATTAATTTAGACACGAGCATATCCAACAGTCTCCCAAAACTTGAGACTCGGACCATTGAACATTAGGTATCCTGGCCCTGACCCTAAACCCAGTTACATTCCCGGCCTCGCCACGGATTTTCAGCAGCCCTGCACAGGATGCAAAACTAGACGCGAATACCACAGACGGTAGAAGCGCTTGACGGCGTGAGGAACAGGAGGGCAAAACATGGCTGTCCTATGTACTACTACATTCAAAAGGAATACAACAGGCCAACACACAAGCTGATAACACATTTGAACGCTTACGTTGCGATTTCAAGATTACAGTGGTGCAATGATGCCAGAGACTCAAGACATGCGAATACTGTACGCAACTAGGAGAACCAGATCAAGCCATACTGCAATACCCAGGAAATACCAGCATCATAAGATACAGACATATCCATACGACCAGCAAAGCTACTAGACTATGGCAAATACAACATGATATGAGGGTGTCAGGCCAGGCTCACATCACAAAACGGGACACAGCCTGAAGCCCTTCGCCCTCAGGGTGGAACTTAGATTCCGAAACCTCTCGACCTGCTCAGCACTAGGTCTGATCCCACCCAGGTCGAAGACAGCGCCTTGGACCAGCTCTGTTATTTGCAGATTTCCACTACCATCGGCGTCAATGATCTCGAACCTGGGGTATTACTGCAACCGGAAACACAGGCAATGAAGGTCGCTCCCCCATCACAAGTCTCCCGTTTTGGGCGGCCCGCATTAGAAGTGATCTGCAATATACACACAGGCTCGCACAAGTGGAATAAAGTAACCTGAGCATAACACGTGGTCTGACCGATATGCGCCTAGCCGTATTTAACCTCACACTTGAGAATGATCGTGCAACGGCACCGGCCGTCTATAGACCCTATAAACCCTGGACCTCATACACCCTAAACCCTAAACCCTTCCCGCACAAACTCGGAATTTGGCGAACCGTCCTTCTGAAATTGTCGACTGAAAGGTAGTGAGGACCAAGATTTGGGGTCGCAATTAATGTTGAGAGCTGTTGGAGGTTTAGGGTCTAGGGTTAAGGGTTTAGGGATCAAGGATATATATACATGAACGGCAAGCATACTTTGCCTGCTGCCCATGCCTGAAAATGCTATACGACTGAAAATACGGTTCATGAAGCTTCATGCAGCATCATGAGTCCCAGCAGGGCGCCGACGCCGACATTAAGTCCGAGACAGGAACCACAGGTAGCCCCAAGACGCCGACATTAAGTCCGAGACAGGAACCACAGGTAGCCCCAAGATCAGCTACTCTCCAGGACGTGCAAGCACGTAGCATGTTCGCCCTGTCCACCGGCATGTCCAAGTCGTCCATCAGCCGCCTCAGACGGGCTACGGGCCTAAGAGCTCCCAAACTTCCCTAAACCCGACGGCCATGACTAGAAGCCATGGTCTAGGGTTTAGGGCCCTTAGGGTTCAGGGCCCCTAAACTCTAAGCCCTGAAGAAGCAGACTTGGGACTGCGTGCGGGATCTGACTGGTGCCCAGCTAGAGTGCGGCCAAAGCTCTGCACTTCCTGATCTTGGATCACAAGGAGAAAGAGCTCCTTCGTAATTGTAATGTTGTCCTCCAAGGCACTGACACCCTTCGGCACATGTTGCAACAGCCGCAGCATTGGCAGCAGCAGAAGTTGGAGCATTCACAGAAGCAGTCGTTGTCGCCGGCATAGTCGCAATGCTAGCTGCAGCAGTCTTGGTAGTTTCAGTGCCGTCAGCGACGTAGTAGCAGCCGCAGCATTCACTGCCCCAGGAGTGGAAGCAAATCGTCCGTTGTCAGCATTGCCACTGCAGTTGTGGCAAAACCAGTAGCATCGGTGGCCGAAGTGGCAGCAATCTTGCCCAAAGTATTCAACATCCAAATGGAGACTGAAACCGTCACCTGTATTCGCAAGCTTTCGGGCGCTGGCCTGCGCTCTAGTCCAGCACTGCCGCGTCCCCTCTAAATTTCCTGCCCCTGTTTCAGTCCCCCACGCTGCAACCTCCCCCCATTTCCGCCTGCCCGGTAAAGGCTTCCTTTCACGGAGCAAATTGGCGGCATCTTGTCGTGCTGCAGGTGTGTACAGACTCGGTTTTTAGGACTTTGCTGCGAGGTGCAGGGTTCGTTTTCCTTATATGAAAATTATCCTTGCTTCGTGCCTGCATCTGCGGGGCGGCGGCAGCAATAGCAGAGACAGCAGCAAAGGCACGAAACAACGAATAATCATAACAATCGATAGGAAAACAATACGAGCGGTCATTGTCGCCGTCGTGATGGTAGGAGCAGTCGTAGCTTGCGGACCAGCAGAGCAGTGCATTAGGACCAGCTCGGGGCAGCATGCAGCAGGAAGAGATAAGCAATACATCACGAAATCGCTCCATGTGTCCTGAATCTCTTCATCCGTGAAAAGAACGGCAGAAGATGTGATGTCGAGGTGCGACGCATGCTCATCCTCCATTTCGTGGAAGAGGCCTTGGAACCATGTAGAGCATGTTGGGCTAAGCAAAGCCACCGAGATGTGACTTGCTTCTTGGGCAGAGCACGCAATCCCAAGTCTGTCACGCAAAACGCTACACTCCACACGCTGTCGAAACAGACGATCTTCACGCAGTTCATGAACATGCCACGTTGCCATGTGCAGCCAGTATGACTCAGTATGTCAATATGGTTTCAAGGGGCTGGCCAATGCGCAGGCTACTCGCAGTAGACATGCTACAGTGTGGCAAAGTTGCTCGTGGCGGTGACTTGATTGCAGCAGCCCCCCGACAAGAAACTGAAAACACGAGCCCAAAATCTCCGACGACTTGGGCCGTGTGACGGTAGGCTGCCGCAAATTTCTTCAACAACTCCCGTGTGGTCCGCGCGACCCGTATCGACTCCTTGGCTATAGCGTTTAAACATAACAACACCGGATCGGGACAGTGATCTTCCTCTAGGTGTCCTCAGCATAGGATCATGCACTTCGTGCAATCAGTGCACCCGTACCCACCTGAGCCAAACTCCCTGAAACCCCAAACCAAAAACCCTAAACCCCTAATTGCCGATGTGGAATCGTGGAAGTGCTGTTCCGCGGTGACGGCCTCTGCAGCGGTAGGCGGGGTTACGGATTCGGGGTTAGGGTTTAGGATTCAGAGCTTAGGGTCTGTAGGGTTGGACTCCACCGGAAGACAGAAGGTGTGTGCGGGGCTTCGTTGTGGTGTATGTCGCTGGGGAGGAACCCTGGACGCTGAGCCCTATAGATCACAGGACCTGTGCTACCATACCTAACAAATGCCCAACATCATCACCAGTCAAGCCGCCACACGAACTACCACCACTCACGCCACCCCGCCACCGCTCCCCCCGACACAACCAGCTGGCACAGTCAACAAGAAGCAATACCAGCACAACCACCATCGTTGTCTTCGCCCGGTTCCTCATCTGCGTCCACTCCTCATCATCATTCTTGCTGCCGTCTTCCTGCTCCTTTGCCCACTCCGGCACTTTCCCTCTTCCGCCTCTGCCTCCTCATAGTCACTGTCGCCATCGCTATAGTGCCAGACACTGCAATCGCCATCGTCGCTGTCGTCTTTACCGTAACTGGTGATTGTCAAACTCACAGTAATGGCATGAGACGCACCCGTAGCCCAGAAGGCGAATGACATGAAGAAAGGAAAAAAAGCTTCAGAGCGCAGCTTTCACCTCCCATGGAGGTTCTCTCACGACACTGTTCCCGGCCTCGCTTTCCTTTGCCGCTTTCATGGTGATGTCCACATAAACTGCCTTACCGTGAAGCTTTAGGGGTTTAGGCAGCCCAAGCTAAGCTTTCGAGACTTTGACACTGCACTGCTAAGACCAACTCGAAGCCTTTTGGGCAAAGGCACGAGGATCACGTTGAAGATTCCAAGGGCCACCTGGTCTGCATCATGCTTGCGGTTTCGGGTTTAGGGTCTAGGGTCGTTTAGGGATAAGGGCTTAGGGTTTAGGAACTCCATACTCCATAGCTGAAATCATGACCATTGAATCAAAAAATGCCAACGATGCCCCAAGCTGCGAGCATGTAGCTGCTGACATAGCCTGGTCTTTGTGTGAGTTTCTCAAACTAGACAACAGAAGCAGCATGAACATGGTGTACTGCAGTTCGGATTCGTTGCCAAACATACGCAAAAGGTGCCCTGGTTAGAAGGTTGCCGGCAAAGCGTTGACAGCGGCTATTCCGACCGATACACACCAACATGATCTTCAGGTCTGCACCGAGGAATGCTGTTGAGCAACATGAACGATGCGTGCAGGCATGCATGTGTTTGCTGCGTGCACATGCGTACACAGTAAAAGTTCCCGCTCGCACACCCATCTTTCGCTGTGCATGTGCATGTGTCTGCTTCTACGTCGTATATACACAGACACATATACATATGCATCATGTATATATATATATGTGTATACATATATATATATGTGTGTGTGTGTGTACATAAATACATAGTTACATGGACATAAATGCACGCAAGTCTTTTAGGCATGTCTCTGTTATACAAATATTCGAACAACATGTCTATCTGGATAAACAGAAATATACGACAAACACACACGAACACATGCACACCTGCTGCTTCTACACCGCTGAACTTAGATATACAGATATGCATACAAGAAGAATATGCAGAGCTGCGAAACGTGCCAAGCATGCATGCATGTGGACACGTAGGCACGCATACTCGCAATGCCGAACGACCGAACCAGGCTTTCGTTGCATGAACAAAGCTTTCGTGCATGATTTCTTGAAGCTGTGCAACAAAAACAAATGCGTTGAAGTCTATCCGAGTCTATCCGTTAGTGAAGAATTGAATTGTCAGTGCAGGGGCCCAGGACGAAGGGCAGCCCATACGCCCGGGCCAACAACGACGGAATCGGCTGGCCGAGGTCGTCGATGCACTCGCCGATGAAGCAGCGGAAGGCTGTAAACCTGTTCAGACGCGCTTCCCTAAACCCTAAACGCACTAGGCATTTCGTGAATCATAGATTCTGCCAACCAGGAAGATGCCGCCGGAGTGCGGGGATGATTGAATTGAACGGGTCACTCCCCCACAGCCGCAGAACCCAACAAAGATAAAACGCTCTACACGACAAAAAAAGACAACATGTACTGGACATCGTGCTAGGCCGACATTGTCAGCGGCAACGTCTCGAAGAAAGGCCCGAGGTGGAACTCCTTGGGAAGTCATTCCGATGTTTCGTTTAATTGGGTTCTGGGTTTCGGATTTGGGGTTGACCGTGAGGGGGGGGGGGGGGGGGGGGCGTCCCGTGTATTTAAGGATTTGCAACGTTGAGGGTCCCTCATGTAAAGCGTCGACAGGGATTTGCAAAGACTGTTTACGGAAGTCTTCAGGATGCCTTAAAGTTTGGGGCACCTTGTTCAAGGCTAGATTACAAGGATCCTACGGTTTAGGGTAGCATTACAGGTCTTAATACGCTGCAACCCGTCTTGTATGTCAGCCAATGCTCTAGTCCTAGCTAACACACGGGTCTAGGGTTCACAATAGACTGTCTTTAGCGACTTTGTGTCCAAATCAACAGCACAGCATGGCCATTTGCATCATCTTGACCACTTGACTATCTGACTTAGCGTCAGCAAACTCAACAGGGGATGATAGTCATGATGACCATGACTAGTACCAACGACGATGGCAATGGTGAATGTGCACATGGTAGTTCTCGCAATTCGGGTCCCTTTTGGTATCCTGTTGGAACGGTGCCGTACTATTTTGGGGACCTACAAAGGGACCCTAATTTAGAGAACTACCCATAAGTTTTCCAAAAAGCGCGATTTTCACAGCAGTCAGGTCAGCACAGCATCCCGAGAAATGTAAACCCCTAAAACCCATAGACCCAAAGACTCCAAAACCCTACAACCCTAAACACTAAACCCTAAACCTAAGGACCCAAAGACCCGAAACCCAATACAACCCTGAACCCTAGACCGGAGCTTTTTAGGGACTCCAAAACACCTCTTTAATTGAGGACTATACCTCAATTCTTGCCAGGGTTCCTATTATTATAATTGTGGGTATATTCCTTAGATTAGGGGCTTTGGAGTCTTTGGGTCCAAGATGCTGCAGTCACAGCGTTGTTGCCAATCATCATGAATGTAAAGCCCGAGATGACCTCGATGTTACTGCTTCAGGCTGTAAGTTTAGGCTTTAGGGTTTAGTTTAAGGTGTAAGGTTTAGAAGTTTGGGCCTTGAGCAACTCTTTGCAGCGGCCAGCTGTTAGGCTCAGGTTGTGTTCATAGTTCTTTTTCGGCTTCTGAAAATTTCTTCACAGAGGTCCGTCTGCGGTACCAGGGCCTTCTGCACTTTGGGCTCGGTAGCATCTACCATCATGCCGAAACCAGAGCTCAAACAGACGAACCTCTGCAATGGTACTTAAGTATGAGCCTTTCGGGACAAGAAGCTTTAAATTTTGCTGGAACATCTCGGCTTAAAGGCCTTCAGCACTGTGCCGGGTGCCTTGAGGTCCTGTGGCCATCCCATCGGTTGCAAGAGAGTCGCACGCCGTGAGATCGGGAGGAGGGTGTTCTGATCTCGACACTCAAATGAAGGGAACTCACATGGCTAGGTCAGCGGGCCTTTTGTCCAGACATGCTGACATGCATGATCCGTTTTGAAGGCGAGGCACATAGATGACGGCGAACAGCAAACTGAAGGCCAGTAAAAGTGTCCTGGCACCAGCTTTGGGCTGTTTGCCTGCAACAGACCCACCACCGGCCGACAGTCATTAGCATCAGTCTGCCTTCATTGCTGCTGCTGCTGCTGCTGCTGCTGCTTCAACCAACAACAACCAAGCAACAACCAACGGCAAACTTGGAACCACAAACCACATGCAGCGAACAAAACAAAACACCACAAACATAATCACAACCACAACGAACCGAGACCAGGACACGACCGTGACGACGACGACGACGGCGACGGCGACGACGACTACGACGACTAAGACTAAGACGACGACATCAACATCAGCAGCAACAACAACAACAACAGCAACAACAACTTTGGGTCGGACTTTTCGTGCTGCAAAACAGGTCTGGCCAGTCGACAGCCGAGGATTTACTCTCGACGACACCTTCTGTTCTAGCCCAGTGGATAACACAGTCTCCGCTTACCTACGCGAGGGGGTTACCTCCAAAATGAGGCTGACACACACTCCGGGATTGCCCTCGGGGTGTTACCTTCCTTGCCAGAGGATAAAACCGCCAGGTCGGGAAAGCAAAGAGGTTCAACCTCAGTGTCTCGCGGCATCCCAACAACAACAATAATAACCACAACCACACCCACAACCCAACCCCAACCCCAACCGCAACCGCAACCACAACACGCAAACCCAAATCACAACCACAACAACAACCGCGCCACCATAACAACCATCACCGGACTCCACCACCACCACCACCACCACCACCACCACAACCAACACCATTATCACAACGCACCATCACCACTGCCACCACCTCCATCACCGCAACCGCAACCGCAACCGCAACTACCACCGATGATACTTTAGTCTTAGCCCGCACGGTGTGCAGGCAAATCTAGTCTCTTTAATCTCAACCTAGCAACCCTATAACATAGGCACCTCGAGTGCTACATTTATCATAAGGAACCCCGGAATAATGTTGGTATTCATTTAGGCCCCTATATGAACTTGTTACCACTCTGTGTCCTGATCCCTGCGACCAGGCCCTTCACCATGAGCCGCAGCTCGCTCATGAACTTCAATCGGAAGATCTTCACTATACGGACCTTCGTGTGCGGTTATGAGATTTCGGGGGGGTGGTGGATTGAGGATTCTTTCGTGTCTAGAGTGGGGGCTTGGAGCTTCGGGGTGTCTAGCAGGTTTGACTCGACTGTTCTTCAACCTTCCGCGTGATCTTCGCAGGCTGGCTGGCTCAGCTTTGCAATGTCAACGCTTCAGCATAGATGAAGATCAGAGCTGCTTGCATGGGCAAGGACTCGAAGCGGAGGAAGTTCCCTACATAAGTGGCCCCTGCTTGGACACAGTCTTCGTTTCCTCTGGCTTCCATCGCTCCGTCGCGCTTCTACCTTCCTTCCAAGCTTGCTTGTTCATGGCCATTCTGCGGGTCTTCCCTTCTTGCCCTTGCTTGTCCCGACAGTGTTCCGCACGGTTAGTCTCTTGAGTCTATAGCATGCCGAGGCACGAGTCTGACCAAGCGACAGAGTCCTCAGTCATTGTCACCATCCCCTCGCGAGTCCCCGCCATCATCACCAGCCCCATCAGCGTCACTAAGAGCGACATCTCCGTCAGAACTGCAATCATCGGCCTTGACATCGTCGGCGTCATCCAAACACGTTGGCTACCGGCAGAACTGTGCATGTGCGATTGAGAATGGACAGTCATTATCGTCGTCGTCGTCACCATCATCATCACCATGACCACCACCGACATCCCAAAGCGGATTTCATTATGAGCAGCTATTGACATTAGCATATTGCCCTGGTGCAAGTCTTCCTGGCTCAGATGACAGTCTTAGGGGAGCAAAAGGCGCGAGCCAAAACAACTCCTACATGTTTGAGGCTGGTTCCACAGGCTTGTGAAGGACCCGAGTCAGGCTGAAGCGACGCAAAACTCTCAGCTACTCCAACAAAAAACGAACATCGAAACTCGAAACCCCGAGGCGGTTTGCTCTTCTGGATCAGAGCCTGGGGATGCACGATTCCTATTGATTTCAAAACAAGGTGCTCAACAGGGAGGCTGCGAAGATGTCTGTGTTCTGGTCTCTGGCAATCTGCAGGCCTGCCATGTCCGATGACAGGATCTGGAGCCTGCTACGATAACAGCTTTAATGATTAGACTCCGGCTGTCGGCTGTGGGGTATATATATATATGTGTATGTATATATATATTTTTTTTTTATACTACTACTACTACTGCTACTACTACTGCTACTACTACTGCTACTACTACTACTGCTGCTGCTACTACTACTACTACTACTACTACGACGACTACTACGACTATAAGACTTGATTTTAGCATAGCCGGAACCCTAAGGCACACTATTGGTAGGCTTCCATGCTCCTGGGCATTATCTGCTTTGTGTGTCTTCTAGACTGTGCCCCTGCACAGCCAGGACCGATATCCTTCGAAGCACCAGAACGACCGCTAAGAGAACTCTCGATGCAATATGTTATGTTATACAGTAGTATATTGTAGTGTAGTATATGCTGTAGTAGTATACTATATTATGGTATCGCAGTCTGAGTCTCGACCCCGGGGTCATGAAAGTAACTTCTGGGAAATTCTTGCGGGCAGCGTTTGCGATTCTGAGCCGCAGGCCAAGATCGATGATGCCGGTTAGAAGAAGGCCCATGTCGAACCTCGCGGTCAAGCTTCGGCTGTTCACCAAAATATCGTATACTATAACATCATAAACTATAATGGAATATGCTATACTATAACATAATATACGATGTCGCTCGCATCTATGATTTGGAGCGGATAGAGGCCCTGGCTATGCCAGTTTCATCCAATGTCCCCGTAAAGTCGTGACCGAAGCCTGAATGGATCACACAAGACGGGTGCGCTGACTGGTAGAGGACCACAACAGAAAACGCGTGCCTAGCTCGAGGACTTGCCACGACGCATCATTTCATATAGTATACGATACCCGAATATAGTATACTACAGCATTATACACTATATTATAATACACTATACTATGTCGGGTGGGGGGGGAATACCATGCATGCTCTTCGAAGGCGTTTAAGCCCTTCTCCTCGCAACTTCAGTCAAGCTCAGGATCGCTAGCTTTCCCCTCCCACGCTAAGCTGGGTTGATGTTTAACGAACCTAATTTAAGCTGCGATGATAAGGAAGCCCTACTACTTCCTATGTGTCCCCATCATGGTAACGCAAATTAAGTTCTTTAACAGCAACCCAGGAAGCTCTTTACCAGCATGTGCCGCTGGCCGCAAGCAAAGCCAAGGCGCCAGTTCCAGAACATGTCCGGTCCGCACCAGAAAGCCCTGCAGCCCACATAGCCTTACCAGGCATGCCACCGCAGATGGATGGAGTAGTTGCATCTTCTACAGTAGATTTCGTAACATTCTGCTGCGGCAAGTTTGGACTGACATGACAGCCGTCGGCAATAAGATGCTATGCAAGCATATCACAGGTGCATCGGCAGAAGCCACAAGAATAGAGGATAGACAGGGTGAGTAACAGAAGCAACGAAGCCTCACATAGTTCTTCTTCTTCTTCTCGAGCTCTTCCCGTCAGATGACCCCCTCAGGCAATCCGGATCCACAGCTTCCAAAGAACCAAAGCCCTGAAAAGCCATGAAGCTCAAAGGTTGGGCAAAACCCCGAAAAAACCGTGAACCCCCAAGCCCTAGACTCTTGATCCTAAACCCCTCAATACACCCTCAACCCCAAACCGGAAAACTTTCGGTAAACCCTGACAGGGCACTTATGCGCAGCAGGATTTCCAGCAGCAGCGCAGTTGCGAAGACCAGCTCGAAGTAGAGCCATCCCTCCCAATCTTCCACCCTCGGTTGGCTTCTGGTTAAGGGTGTTACACGGATCCACGGAGGTTTCTATCAGGGTTCGGAGATTTGAGGTTCTGGGGTTTGGAGGCTTTCGGGGTACTATAGGGTTGAAGCCGGGATACTGTCTTACAAAACTCGCTATATAAGCTCAGAAACATACTTCCCTCATATCGCCAAGCGATAGACCACATAGACCGTGCCCGCTCCCCAAGCAGGGCTTTGAAACTTGCTTTTGAGCGTACAGGGACTCCAGGGATTTAGGGGTCCAGAGTTGAGGTGTTGATGTAATCTTTGCGGGTTTTGGGTAGTTCTCCATGCAATTGCAGCGCTCTGCTTCATCTGGCCGGGCGGAGGACGACGCAGCGTATACAAGTCCAGCTTGGGGTCTTAGGTTTTGGAGCTTTCCGGGTGCTCACTTCTTTAGGGGTTTCGGGGACTTGGGGACTCGAAGCGGCTGTCCTCCTCGCTCAAGCAGTGCCGTGCTGCCAGGGAATGCGTACTGTATACCTAAAACCATCCTAAAACCACCATTCACCATTTTGTGTACGTAGGTTCTTATTCTAAGCCTAGTATGGAAGATATAGGGGCCCCCTACAAAAACCGCAGGTTCTGGCACTGATGGTAGCCTCCTAGGTGTGTGAGTGCTTAGTAACCTTCATGTCGGCGCCGCAGCCACGGTCTAGCGCCTCTGAGGATGCTGGGATTACGTCGGGTTCTTATGATTCCTAGATACTGTAGAAACCTGTATAGGAAGTAACACTATCCCTTGGGGTTCCTGATTCTCGTGTCTGTCGCTCTTCTTCCCTCGGGCATAGAGGGCTGTTAAGGCCCTCCGGGCTCTAGGCCCCCCCGTTTGCTGTCCGGGGCTTTTGGAAGGGCGTGAAAACTCGGAGTGGAAAGTCGCTCTGTCTCTCTCTCTCTCTCTCTCTCTCTTTTTCTCTACGTAGGCCAAGACATTATTGTAAAAAATTTTAAGGGTCTGTGACGAACCCAAGGAGGGCCATCAGAGGTCCAGCTCTTGCCCTCGCTGCCAAGAGGCTCCGTCTGCACACCAGTCCTTAGAGCCGATACCAGACCACAACCACCGTTTAGGGCCTACTTAGGGAGGGCTTCGGGTTTAGGGTTTGGCGTTTCTGGTTTAGGGTTTTGACAAGGGTTTAGGGTTTAGGGTATCGGAAGCTGTTGATTTCAAAGGCGGTTCTCCTTTCAGGTGGTGGTCTGCCAAGAGTTGGGGCCCAGGTTCCCCGCGAAGGTACTGCTTTACTGGACGCTTTCTGCTGGACAATGTGCACCCGAACACCAGACCGAACTCGAAACCGTCATGTTCTCTTCCCAGACATGTCGAAGCTCGCGCAAAAACTTCGAACTCACGTCACTCGCGTTGCGGAAATTCGCTCCGGAAAATTTCGAACCCCATGAAACCTGCCTTACAACCTCGACCCTAAATCTGTAAAACCGAAGCCCTATGCCTTCGACCAAATCGCACCCTTGGATTATCATAGCCTTCTAGAGGCCATCCAATGCACTACCGAAAGTCCAAACCGGGCTTTCGTAGCACTTCGGGCACTGGTCTTGGAATCAAATTTGTTTAAACATGGGAGTGTGAGGCCCACGATGCAGGTGAGAGCTATGCGATAGCCTGGCGCATTCTGACCGAAACTGCTTGCCGCCCCAAGCAGCATCACGCCATTGGCAACGATGAGCAGGGCCACAAACGGCTCCAACAACAAGAGTGGATGAAGCCTTCGGACAACGACGGAGAAGTTCACCACTAGGGAGCCTTGCCCCAGTGCCTGTACCAAAGCATCCTACTGGTCCCATAATGAGGTGTTCCAACAAGGCTTCACCGAGAGATTCTGATCGGGATCATGGAAAACACAAAGCACACTAATAAAGCACACAGGCCTCGTATCTCTAGACCTTGAGCTCTAAGCGCCCGACCCACCCCCCGCACTTCAAATCCGACATTGCTACAGCCGGGGTACTGGGACCTGAACAGTTGGAGTGGGGTTTTGGTGTATATACGAACTTTAAGAATTAAGGGATCCTGAAGAACGGCATTAGTAGGTATTCGGAATAACTTATTCCAGTCAAAACCCCAACCAAAACTCCAGCCGCCATCATCTTCGTGTCGAGGCGCGGCTCGGGTGGAGCAGCCAGGTCATTGATGCGGACAAATGTAAGTTCTGCTACCAGACCTGAGTCGAAGATTCGATATCGGGGTGAAAAAAGCGGTCCACAGGGGGTGATCACGGATCTATAAGGACTTTTATGGGAGGAGTACATGATTCTTTGGAGGTGGTGGGGCTTCCTGCTAAGCACCAAGTCATACCAAGGTTTCCGGGTCTGGAGCTGCAGGGGGCTTTAGGCTGAGGCTGCACAGCACACACACACACACACACCCACCATAAGTCCGAAAACCTAAACCTAGTCTATAGCCCAGACCTGGCTTGCACTATAGATCCGAAACCCCATAGTTCTGAACCATGGATCAGGAATCCAAGACGCCCTGAAACCCGAAGCAGCTTTGCGAAAGCCGTGGGGCGATTAGTGTCACCGGCCAAGAGGATCTCGCGGACGCCCTGAAAGACCTTCCTGAGTCCACGTTGGGGGTTTTGAGTTTAGGACTTGGGGCCCAAGGGTTGAGAGCTTGCAAGTACATTTAGAAGGTTTGGCAAGAATCTTCATAGGGTTTGTGTGGAAAGTCACATCAGGGCTTCTTACGACCAAGTCCAGTCCTATTGGGAACTAAATGCAAAACATGGATTTTGAGTCCGACGCGGAGGCATTTCAAGGGTTTTTCCATATGATTCAGTACCCATTTTGCATCGCTGACCCATGTAAACACTGTGACAGAATATCCATGGAGATGCCTGATTTCATGAGCACCCTGTCAAGACAAACATCTGCGGCATCATGACACATCGAAACCAAGTCTTAACCCCAGTGTGGACGCCGCCGCCAAAATATGTATACTCTCTCAGCGATGCGACAGTAGATGCCGCAGCCCAACTCGCTGTTGTCAAATGCTACGAAGGCAACTGTTTGACCGATGATAGACTGCTAGACCCCATCTAAACGCAGACAGAATCCTTGAGACGAATTCAAAACCAGGACGCCAAAACCCATCTAAAACAACCATCATGCAAAACTTCATGATTACTGCAGGTTAAGGTTAAGGGTTTAGTGTTGCACACTCGTTATCGGAATAGGACACGCTTAACCCCATGTAGACGCACGAATGATATGACTTCACACTTACAGATAAAACTTACATACCCCCTTGCACCACTACTACTAATAATAATGCGACGACGACGATGACCGCCACCACCACCACCACGACCACCACCACCACCACCAACACCACCACCCACACCAGCACCCACACCAGCACCCACACCACCACCACCACCACCACCACCACCACCTGAGGCGGTGGTGGTCATTGCAGATGGTGTTGTTGTTGCCGCTTGTAGCTATTGTTGGTGTTGGCACTGTTACTGCTGCCCTTGCTGTTGCCATCATTCATGACGTTCTTGCTGTTGCTGGTGGTAATGGCTGCGTAACTGTCACTCTTATCCTTCGTCTAAAGCGGTCTAAAATGTTCAACGATGCATCCCAAGACGCGCAACCCTTCCCGAAACCCGCTTGAAAAAACGATACAGCCTGCAACTCTACCCCAGACCCTAAACCTAGCTCGAGCTTCAGCGTATGGGGTCCGAAGATGCGCTTCTGCACTTCGGCATCCTCTGCGAGAAACCTGGCTTGCGGCTCTGCTTTGAAAGATGGGCTTGACGGGGCTTAGGGTCTCAGGCATTAGGGGTTTGGCGGTTAGGGGTTAGGGTGTTGAGTTCCGGTTTTCGCAACTTTGGGGCTGAGGCCCTGTATGTGGGGTTACAAATGCAGCTAAGCCTTGCTGAAAGGGCTTTCTTTGCAGAACGCCTTGGTTGCCATGTGCTGACACAGGTAATCTTGGTAATAGTAGTGAATACTGAAGCCGGCTGATCTGATGAGGCTCGCCGGCGGGCTTAAAGTTTGGGAGTTCATCAGAGATTTATGGTTTAAGGTAAGGGATCTGCGGTTTTTTTTGACACCTCTTTTCCGTCCGCACAATCCGATTGGTTGGAATGCCTATCAGGGATCTACGGTTTAGGGTTTAGGGTTCAGTGATTCGGGCTTAGGGCTGAGAAAGGAGAAGGGGGTTTGGGATTGGAGCTAGGGAAAGCCGACACCCGAGCATGCGAATACCTGAAATCTCCAACCTCTCATGCAAAAGCAGGCTGGCAAATGAAGAAAACGTAATCATATTGCCACATGGCAAGACAAGAGCTGAACAATATCAGAAAGTCATGTGACAAAAGATGTTACCATGAAGTAACATGATCAGATCCTGAATGCAATGGTATTGAGAGTGAAAGATTAGCACAACGAGCTATGCAATAGTAACGATGAAAGACTGCTAGACTCTTCAGAGTGACTTCCCCTCGAAGCTGGAATCAGGACCCGAACAGCTCCAGCCAAGCTGCAGTGTCATTAGTGGCTCTGCAGGTACACAGTTGAACTTGCCTTGGCGTGAGAGCTCAGAAGACGAAGATGTGTAGCTTAAAAGCTGTGACTTCGCAAGGTGTCATTCGGCCACGAAGGCGTAATTTCTGCCTTCCGCAGGTCTTGCAGCTGGTTATGACACTGCACGTGAATCCTCGCGAACAGCAACAGGAGCTGGCGTCAATGGCTGCACCGCCACGGTGCGAAATCACGAATTGAACGCAGAAGAGTACTGCTTACACTGTGAGGCCTGGCATACTGCAATACAGCCCAGCCATTACTCAAGGAAGTGTTAGGATAAGAAAATGATGATTCGCCCTGAAGACAGAGGACGAACAGCATGATGATTCGAATGTCTGGAGTGAAGATGACGATCGCAACAATTGCGCAGATTTATGGCCTGACGAGGAACATGAAGCTCAAGCTGAAATTGATGACAACTGGGGTGGTGCTGTAGGCGGTGACAGAGGACGACAACGGCAACGGTGCTGATGATGAAAACGAAGGTAAAGATGGATGTCGGTACTGGTTATGGTGATAGAACGACGATGCTGATATTGATCACCATGATGGGAATGGCGAGATCGGCCATGACGACGAAGACACCGGCGACGGCGAGGAGATAATGACGATGCTGATGATGATAGAGTTCCTGCTTCGTAAGACCAAGCACAAAACAGCCCAAACCACGAACTGCCCTTTAATGCAGTTCGGGTGGCGAGGAGGCGGCCCCCGCTGAACCCACGAAGCCATCGAGCCACTTCCTGAGTGCACTCCATGTGGAAAGCTCGGGAGCGTCAAACACAAGCTGCTGCCATCTTCCACAAAATGACACGACAGCTCATCCCATTCCTGTTCTTGCTCCCGTTGGTGCTTTGCCTGCACTCCGTGATGCTGCTGATGGTGTTGCCTTTAGTCAAGCTGATACTGGCATAATCGCGACAGCTGCAACGTCGGCTGTCACTTTCCGCACTGCCGATTCCGGATATGCTGCTGCTCCTTTGCTGCCCGTTGTCTGTCGTCTTCTGTCCGCCTTTGTCCTTGGTGGCCCGCTGTCGTTCGCCAGCGTTCCGCGGACACCCGATGTCGCACATCGACATGTCTGTGGCGGTTTCATTTCATCGTTGTCTGCCGTCCACCGTCACATGCTTACCGGCCACACCTTGCGCACTGGTGACGCACTACTGCTGCTTCCGAGCTACCATACATGCCATACATTGCCATACATGGCAACAAACGTTGGAGCCAAACCGTTCCGGAGAGGCTCGTCGCATCACCATCGATTCTCGGTAGGGCGGCCATTTCCAGATGGGCCGCCCGTACTTGCTCCGAGGACTTGCGGTGGAGCTCAGGCTGATCCTTCGCCCTCGGACCTCCTGCGTGCAGTTGAGGGATGGGTGTTTATCAAAACCAAACGCCAAGCTCGGAGAGTTCAACCAAACATCCATTTCGGCATGCGTCAGTGCTGAGGCGCCAAGAACGGGTCTGAAACACTTTACCCTGACACCCTGAAACGGTGGCCCTCCACCCATCCACCTACTTACTTCCCAAAAGCCCGAAACATCACTCAGTTCCTGGAACTTGAGCTCGATAAAATCTGATGTCAAGTTCACGATGGCGTTCATGTCCTGCGCAAATGTCGACAGCCAATTACAGTACAGCCATGGTCGTCGAAAGTCGAGTTTGAGCTGCATGGACTGTCTGCCTGCATGCTCCACATGTACCGTGGCCATCATCCATGTGGCACCCTGCCTCTAGCTTGTACCTGGTGAGGCCCAGGGCGTTAACAGCGTCATGCAGTGCCTGCGGCGAGGTTTCGATACAGGTCTGGCATGGTCTGGCAGTGTCCCAGGAATCATACCTGTCTGCCTGTCTGAATGACTGCCTGGTTGCCTGCCTGCCTGCCTGCTTGTCAGCCGGATGGATGCATGGATGGATGGAGGG
>CAJNJA010005277.1:0-17869 GCA_905231915.1 Symbiodinium necroappetens
TATGTATGAGTTTGTATGGGTGTATATACGTATATGCATACACACATATACATATATACATATATACATATATACATATATACATATATACATGTATACATATATACATATACACATATATACATGTATACATATATACATATCTACATATCTACATATCTACATACGTGCATTTACACATATTAACATATATACATATATAAACATGTACAAACATGCATATGAACATATTAACATACACACAAATCTACAATTTACATATGTATATGCATAGCCGGTAGAAGGGATGAAATCCTGAGTGCAGGAAAGGAAACTGTATTGCGGTGAAGCTTGCATGAAAATTAACAGAAATTGCCGTTAAACGATTTTGCAAGTCCAACAAACAAGTTAGAATTTTGATGTCTTCCTGCTTCATTTCTTCAACAACAACCAAGCAAAACTTGCAAAGTTCAAGGTGCTTCAAGGTACTTTTGAGTCAAGGTCGCAAAGGTAACTTGTAGACTCTCTACGGCTTCAAACAAGCTGCATCCGTGATAACTGCTCTGTTCTTCGAAGCCTCTAAACAAACTCGACCACGACAAAGTCGCACCTCAGCACTTGCGCTGCTCCAAGCACTTCCAAAATATTGAAAAGTTCAAGCAAAAAACAAGCTCTGTCACCGCAAAACAAAACCAAAAGAGTACTCACTTCTTCTTTTGCCTCCATCCATTTCTTGCATTCAACCTGCTGCTAGCAGCCTTCCTCAGCAAGAGAGAACCTGTTGCAAGAAGCTTCTGTATCAGACCGATCATAAACTTGGAGAAGTGCTCTACGGACAACAAAGTCACAGAAAGTGGCTCTTCCTAGAAGTCTTGAAAAAGGTGTTGTTGTCTGCTCGAGATCAAGTTTCGGAAGAGAACCGTGATCGACTTTGCAAGCCTGTTGCCACATCTTCACAGAAGAGGTAAAGAAATTTATCATTCGCTGGTCTTAGGTGGTTTTTTAAAATGTGTTTCAATTTGTGAGTCAAACCAAAACAAGCCTGTCTGTCTATGGCTCATAAACAAGCACTTCCAAACAAGTGAGTGAAAAAAACATACACATGTGTTTCTATGTGTAAATGTGTTTTAGGACGAAACTAAGTTTCTACGAAGGGCCGGAAGACATCTTGCCCCGCCTTCTGGAAGCCACTTTAATCTGCAAAGGGGAGTCCAGTGCACAAAACTGTCTTTGTGAACTCTGCTGCATGGCAAGAGCAATTGACAATGTGACACAATTGCGCCAAGACATGTTTGCGACACAAAAAAGAGATGGCTTTCCAGGCTTTGCTTTAAGGATAAGGATTGGAAGACTCCAGCATGTTTTGCTTTTCGATGTGGGTCGAAGTTCGAACTCAGAAGTGTTTGGTTGCTGCTGCCAACCGTTCTTTGCAGAATTATCATTTCTGATTACAAGCGTGTCTGCAAAATCGCGTGCATAAGTTGTTTTCGCACTTGCAACAGTGCTGCAGACAGAAAAACCTGGTTGTGGGCAATCATATCTTTGACTTGTCTAAAACTTTTACGCAACAGCATTTCCAATGTCTTAGAAGCCCCCCTTCGACCCTTCTTCGAAGGCTTCGAAGGCTTCGAAGGCGAAGATGAAGCCCTCCTCCAACCCTGAACCTGTCTGGCTTGCTACTTTTGCTCAAAATTTTGTTGGAGATGCACAGCTTGCGATGCTGTGACGTACTTGGGCTTCCACCTTCACCGTGTTGGTTCGGCGACGGTCGGCGCTGTCCATCATTGCTGATAGTAGTTGCCCGCATCTGCTTGTTTCCAGCAGTTAAGTTACTGGACAGCGAAGAGCTGTGTTTTATTTTCCACAGCTGCATTTGCCGATCTTTATTCAACCCAGCCTCAACCGTTTGAACCAGTTGAACCAAAGTCGATTGTTTTCACGGTTTTGTCGTTTTGTTTTTCAGTGACTTTCCAGTGTTGAGATGGAGCCAGTTTTGTCAATGTACAATACCAGTACGGCGTGCTTTGTTTTTTGAGCTCACCTTTGAATATTAGCAAGCAGTTCAATGAAACATCGTTGACGCGAAGTAGATGCTCATCTGGTTGATGCTGTTCGTGCAGATATATTTGTTGTTGTGTTGATTTGTTGTTATTTGGTTGTTTAGGTCAAGGTTTATGAGGTATCATGTGAAAACCTTGCCAACAGTGGTCCGTTAGATTGCGGGTCGACCATATTTAGGTGTACGTACAAGCATACAATACCTACATTGACAACTTGTTTGTGTAAGTTCTAAGCAATGACAATATTCACGAATTTGTTCGAATTCGTCAGCTGGGAGCCTTCTCCGTCTCAAGGGCACAGCCTTCGTAATCATCCGAGTTGCACGGCCAAGGAGTTGACCAATCGAGTTTGTAAGTTTTTATGTGCTCCAAACCACAAACAAGCATACCACATCCGGTTTACGAATTGCCAGCCCAAGTTGTCGAAAGACCGAGCACCACAATGGAACAGTAAGAAGCAAACCTTTATCATGTAGAGCAACACATGCATATTTCATTGAGCATCCTCGCAAAACAAGGCGACCAAGCTGCTCATTGAGATGGGGGTAGTAGGTGTTTCAGGGTTTCTTTCGAGATTTGGCAAGGCATTTGGACAGAGAGTTTTGGGATCAGGTTTCATATCGGGTGAAGCCGACAAAAGCAGCTGTGTTCCGGGGTGATGATTTCAAGGACCTTCAATGGTGGAAGCCAAAGCTGTGGCACTGGGATGAGACGAAAACGCAACACGTTGCAGAATGCTCCATGGAATGGCCTCCCGCAAGACCTGAGCCTCGAAGTATAATGCCGAATACCCATAAACCTCGAGCACGGAAATGTTCTTTCATGCACCATCAGATTGTTTGCATGTTTGAGGTATTCGCCCTACAGGCAGAAATTTTCTTCCCGAGCCGTGAACGCATTGGGACAAGTAATCCCGGGGTGGCCGCTGTAATATACAAACACAACACTGAGAGACAACCATGACCTCGCAGGTAGTTGTGTTCCGAGGAGTGTGGCTTTGGCTTGTTCTTGGGATTTTGACTGTGACGATGATGGCGATGATGACGATTGTGACGATGATGATGCTGATGATGGTGCTCGGTGGCGATCCGTGAGTTCTCCATCCACTAAAACCCCCTGCTTGAATGAGTCAAGAGGCGGCCATGTCCCGCTACCTCGCCTCCACCTCGGTCACTGCGGGCACGCTGAGCCATGCGCTTTTGCCTGCATTTGAGGGTCTGTGTGGTTCGAGCGGTTCCGTTTTGGGCCTTGAAGATGGAGACATGCTTTTCGGAGTGTGAGTGGATCGTTGAAGCTTAGCACATGTAGTGGGTCTCACAAAAGAATGGGTGCTCTGCATCTTATGAAGATTCTTGCCCTGAAGCTTGCTTAACCGAGGTCTCAAACTTATGATTTCTCGGAAGTTGAAATTAAAAATCTGCCTTCGGCAGGTTTGCAGCCCTTGTTAAACAGGGCTCGGGACCTTCCGTATGAAGGGGCATCCTGAGTACACGGACTTTGGCTAATGGTGAAACTTAGGTTTTTAAAAGACGTCAGCCATCCTGAGCCGCAGTGCTATTTCCCACCGGAACCCTCAAAAAGGAACGGGTTGGCTGTTTAAGTCTTCGAAAAGGTAGAAAGTTGGGGTTAAGGTGTCGACTGAACCCGGATCCGGCGATTTTGGCTAAAGGAGAAGCTGCGGAAAAGCCCCTTCTTCGCAGAGTGCGACGACTCTTTCCTGACCACGTGGTATGCTCAGCACCGACGATGATGCGCCCGGATGTGTGTGTAGACCGGGTGTGGGTTTTCGTATTTCGCATAGGAATGGTAGGATTTCAAGGTATTTGAAGTAGCTGAGTTAATTGCCTGACATTTGGAAGCTGGTCATTCAATGATAGGACTAGGGTGGACTTTTGTCTGCTGCACAGGCTGATCAAGCACTTGGTGGTGGAGTTGTTTACGACCAATGCCACTTTGAAAGCAGTTTAGATTCTGACGACATGTGGGATTCAAGATGATTCAAGGCCGCTTGTGAACCCATGACGTTCACATCTGTCGTCTGATTTGGGGGCCGTGCCGTATCTGAATCCTAAGGACATCATCATGGAAGAGGCTGGGTGGGGCTGCTGTTGACAAAGAGCCCTCCTGTCCGGTCAATGATGTCCAGCGATTCGCTGACTCGGCCGTGTGCGGATGTCTTGAAAAGTCGGTGTATATGACCGTCTATGCTGCGTACAAAGTTGCTCCGAGAAGGTTTCTTGATACCCATGGCGAAAATCGAGCCGCAGCCATGATTTTTAAGCCACGCCTCCCTTTGCTGGCCAGGGGGAGGTTGCGGAGAAGATGTACTACCTCATGTGCGGGGCTCTGCAAACCTCACACTTGGAGGTTCATGAAGTTCATGGGTAGGTATAAGTGGAGTTGTCAGAAGAACGGTAACAATACTTATAACCCTTGTTTTGGGAATCGTAACTCTACTTACAACTACCCCTGAACCTCCAAGAAGCGTGGCTGAGCCAGCGTGTTCTTGGACCTGATGCGGCCCGTGATCCTATTGCTTTGCTTCAGACCTCGACTGTGAAGCAAACCCCCAACAAAGGCTACACCCTGGACCCGAAACTCTAAGCCCTAAACCCTCAATTTTGAAGTCTGGCACTGGGGGTTTGCGTATACGGATCGATGCTCTCAGCCTTGGCCTGAGACGGGGAATTAAGCCCTAAGACGTAAGGGTCTGAAGCTTTCCTGGTCGTTTAAAGCCACGGGCCATGCCGCCGATATCCCCGAACACACCCAAGCTGTGGGGTTTAGTCATTGACACGTAGACCCCAGAACAAGAGTGCATCAAGCCCTAAACCTTTAAACCCCTAAACTCTAAGCCCCTAACCCTCAAAACCCCAAAATCTAAAACCCCTAAATTTATAGGCCTTAAACCCTAAAGCCCTTAACCCCCAAACCCTAAACCCAACGAGACCGAATCAGCGCAGAGGCTCGGGGAAGTGGAGATCCTCGTCGGCCACGATCGCGTACGAGTTGCGAAGATTCAGGACCTTTCCGTCTTAGATGAGTTTTTTTTCAGGATCTCCGGTTTAGGGTTTAAGGTCTTGGGATTAGTGTTTAAGGTTTCTTTGAAAGGCACTGCGGACTCGGGGATAGTGGCTTGGGTTGAGGCTGGGGGCGGACGTTGTCTTCGGGCTGACGCGACGTGCTGACTTTTCTCGACGGCCTGCGACAGCGTAGCAAAAAGTAGAGACCGTTTACTCAAGGACAGATCGCACATGCTTTGTTTGTGACGGTAATCACAATAATTGAAGTAGTTAGAACGATGGTGTTGGCGATGGTGCTGGTATTAGCGGGTGTTCGCTGCAATTGTCGAATCACTGCTTCGTCAATAGGTGTGACAAATGCAGCCGTCGAGGATGTTCCCTGTATGGCCAGGAATCCTAGGAAGTGTCACCAGTCTGAGCTTGGGGCATGTTGTCCCTTCACAGGTTCGTAGCCTTGAAGCAGGTAGCATCGACTTTAGGAGACATGTTGTGGGTTACCGTCGTGCCAGTAGCCCATGACAAGTATCCGAGGGTTGTTCCCCTGATGAGATTCTTGCCGGGCCCCTGTGCCACAGCACAGCAATCTCCTCCACTGAGAACTGTAGATCTCCTGAACGAGTCATTTTTTTCCTGCAAAACCCCTAAACCCTACACCCCAAGCCCGACATCCCCCACCCTACACCCCTACAGCCTTCACTCTGCACATGCAGGAAGGTACAGTTTTCGGTGAGATGGCTCCTCGGACCTTTTTATGGTGAGGCTTTGAGGGTTTGGCAGGGTTTTTTTACAGGGATTGAAAGGCTTTTGGTTGGGTTCAAAAGGGTTTCGATCCCTATGCGAAGATAACAAATAGGGGTCCAGCACAGATTCAGTGGCCTGGCTGTGAAGGGTTCGGTGCGGGATAGTGTAGTGGACCGCTCACACAGTTGATTGATGGCCCGCACGAGCTCCTCAAGAAAATAACTTTGGGGTTTGAGATTTCAAACCTCTAAAGCTTTGCATTACCAGGTTTAGGGTTGCTTTTATCGCTGGTCTTCTTGAGTTTGTTGGTTGCTGACTGCAGCAGACTTTGCTGTCTCGGATGTGCGGTCTCTGACCATCAAGACAAAATGCTAGACCCCAGGTACTGAATACATGCAAGAAGCAATTTTCGGATCCTTGTGCCAATGTGCGAGGCCATGTTCAGCCATCTCTCGAATGGATTCGCAAGACGAAGTGCAGC
This sequence comes from Symbiodinium necroappetens, assembly GCA_905231915.1. Lineage (NCBI taxonomy): Eukaryota > Dinophyceae > Suessiales > Symbiodiniaceae > Symbiodinium > Symbiodinium necroappetens. Next base: position 6,285 of record CAJNJA010005277.1, read on the forward strand.
CTGCTTGCATGTGGTTGTAAGGGTAAAACTCTAGATCGATTCTCGCCTCGTGACTACAGGGAAGTCAAGAGATCGAAACAGAAATCATGCAAATTATGTCATTAATATGAAGGATAAGAAAGGTATCAACGTTCTAAACGGAAACTGTTTTCTGGACATATCAAGGGTGTGCCACTAGCATGTTAAGCTAATGTAAGTTACACTGCTCTCGGCGACTCTGATGATGAGGAGAGCCCTTGAAAAAGAACAAGAGAGATCGGGCTGGCGACAACGGAATCTTCAAAGAGATTTATTTTGCTCCTGTTGCTGCTGTTGCCGATGTCTGTGCCGCTGCCGCTTCGCCATGGCTGTTGTCGTTCCTTCGTCGTCGGCATCATGCTCCCTTCCAGTTTTCATGCCTTTTGTCCAGCTGCTAAGTTTGAACTTTCGATTTGAGGCCACCATCCGTGCGGTGAACTTCTGCGACACTCGTGCCGCTCTGGCGGCACTGAGCTGAAGCAATGACTAGTTGTACCCTACCCCTCCGCAGCCACGAGCACTGTCGTAGAGCCCACTAGCGTCAGGGTTGCGAGGCTCAGGGTTCAAGCCGCATGGCTTCTTCAAGCGTGGGCCCAGTCCCAAGAGGAGCAAGTTTCGCCGCATAAGTTCCCACAATTCGGTTCCCGGGAGAATCGTCCTGGGAGGAGTTGCGGGTTGGGAAAGTGTCAGCCTTGGAGTGAGGTCATCAACAAGGACCGCTTCCATGCGATCTTGAAGCAGTGCCTTGGATGCCCGCGCTCTGAGAAAGAGGGACGGAGACAGACAGATAGATGGCGAGGGGGAGAGAGAGAGAGAGAGAGAGAGAGTGAGATAGGCAGAGAGAAACAGCCAGAGAGAGAGGGATATGGGATATATACATACATCTATACATTATATATATATGTATGTATGTATGTATGTATGTACATGTATGTACATATTTTACGAATATAGAGAGAGGGGGCGAGAGACATGAGAGACAGACAGAGAGACGAGGAAGATGCAGAGAAGGCAGCTGCCGAAACACCTTTTGAACAAGATACTTCCTGACCCTTCTTTGCGACTGTATTGCTGTGCTTTGGGGAATTTTTGAGGAGAGTCTTCGTTGCAGCATGCAAAAATCACAGGACCGACCATCTCACCATAAGCGGCAGTGGGGCTATAACCAATTTTTTGAGAAGCCGACCTGCCCATCCTAATTCTGAGACCATGGCAGTCTGACCTGCTTTGCAGAGCAAGGAATGCAGAAGGTTTGTCCTAAAGGGATCCCATGACGAGATGATGCACCAAGTGTGGGGTGAAATAACATGCGTTGCATGAGCATACCGGGGGCAGCCATGCGCCTTCTGCAGCTGCCGTCAGCTCTCTGGCTCAGCACTTGTGACGTGAGGCACCCAAATGAGCGGGCACGATTCGAGCGCATCGCACAGGACCTGTCCTGAGCCCGAAAGCCGGCAACGGATTTTTGTGGCTTGAGTGCTAGCCGCTCGTAGTTTGGGTAGGCTTAAAAGTGCTCAGGATCCACAAGGGTACACGCATCATATCACATGGCTCTTCTAGACTCTCCTTACAACGACAAGCATTTTCAAGGTTTTGGGCTCCGGGGGATTTTGGGGTCCTCGATGAACCCCCCAAAAAATCTTCGCACGGAGCTCTGATCCTTGATCCCTTCCGGAAGAAGGTCCGCCCGAAGATTAAGCCCTTCAACCGCCTTCTACCTTCATGGGGGGCGTAATGGGGGTGTAGGCCTGAGGGCCTGGGATTGGTCGAAAGCCGAGAATCTCATGGTTCGGATGGAGCATGGCCTGCAAGAGCACCATCACTGTCAAGTTTTGAAGCTTTATGTCACTCAGATTACACTATAAACCTCGGTCCTGAACATCTTGTCCATCATACTACTGTTACTAGCACTACTACTACTACTACTACTACTACTACAACTACTACGACTACTACAACTACTACGACTACTACTACTTCTACTACTACTACTACTACTACCACCACATCAACAACAACAACTAACTGCTGTTACTAGTGTTACTAGCAGCAGGAGCGTCGGGCGAGCTTAGAGAAGACGAAGTCCATCCTTCGACCCGAGGCGGCCGTCGTCACTTCTCCGTCTCTAGGGTTTAGGGCTTAGGGTTTAGGGGTTTAGGGGTTTAGGGGTTTAGGGTTTAGGGTTTAGGATCCTACTCTTCGGGGGTCAGGGTTTCAGGTTTAGGGTTTTGGCTTGTTTGCGGATGGTTTTCCCGTTTCTTCTGCCCCCGCTCACCACCATCGTCGCCACATCATCTGCATGATGCTCCTCATTACTATCGTGTTTGGTGTCCTTCGTCTTGTTCCAGATGTCTCATCGGGTATTGAGACCGGCGGCATGTATGAGCATTCTTGCCAGTTGTCTTCTCAATTCAACTCCTTCGCGACCGTGTTGATGATGGATTGTGGTGACGACAACAGCTGCTTGTGCTATTGTGCTTACCGATATCATGTTTGTATAATTTGGAGTTTTGTTGTGCTAGTTTTCACCGTGGCTGGCAGTACTCTTACTGTCACTGTTATGTGGGCTTCCGTACTTCGTACGTGTCTCAATTGCTGTAGGTTCTGCTGACAGAGTTTTACACAATTCGTATCGTTCACTTTTATCTACTGCCACGCGTCCTCATGACTAAGCCTTCTTATGGTGGCCTTTAGTGTTTGGAGCAGCTTGAATATCACACTTCAAATCCGAAGCCCAGAGTGGATGGGTTTCAGTATTACATACAATACAATACAATACTTTTCTATACCGGACTTTTCTGTACTATGCTGAACTGTACTATACTATACTATACTGTATTAAGAATATATTCTATTATACTATATTTACTATGTTATATTGTATTATACTATACTATACTATACTATACTATACTATACTATACTATACTATACTATACTATACTATGCTTTACTATACTATACTATACGTTACTATACTAATACTATACTATACTGTACAGTGTTGTGCGATACGATACCATACTATACGATAGCATACTATAGTATACGATACTATGCTATATTAAACTATATTATATTATATTGTACTGTATTGTACTATAGTTTGCTATATCATACTATATTCTACCATACTATACTATTCTGTATCGTATTGTGTTATACCATCTCATTATCCATGATGCTATATCGTGCCATATTAAGGCGCGGGATCTTCGGAGTCGCGAGGATGCGCTACCGGAGTCTGAGTACAAAATTGGGGCAAAGAAAGCCCTGATGGTGCTGATGCTGATGCTGCCCGGTCGCAGGTGGGCGCTATCAGCGCCCTCTGCTGTGAACTGGGACGGACTTGCTTTCCAAATGCATGACTGCCGAAAAAGCTTGGGGCATGGAAGCCCAGATATGGCTGATGCTGACGATGGTCCCCGGTGGGCAAGACACGTATGCACGACTGCCGAAAGTTTGGGGTATGGAAACCCCTGATGCGGCTGATGGGGATGATGCATGACCCTCGGTGGGCGCAATCAGCGTGTACTCTCGTGAACTGGGACGGAGTTGCTTTCCAAATGCATGAGTGCGGAAATAAAACTCTGATGCGGCTAATGCTGATGATGTGTGGTCCCGGCCATCAGCACGTGCTCTTGTGAACTGGGAAGAATTGCTTGCGAAATGCATGACTGCGGAAAGTTTGGGGCATGGAAACCCAGATGTGGCTGATGCTGATGATGCGCGTTCCCGGGTGGGCGCTATCAGCACGTACTCTTGTGAACTGGGACGGAATTGCTTTCCATAAACTGCGGAAAGTTGGGGCATGGAAACACTGACGCGGCTGATGCTGATGATGCGCGGTTGCGTGCGGGCGCCATCAGCGCGTACTCTTGTGAACTGGGACGGAGTGGCTTTCCACATGCATGACTTCAGAAAGTTTGGGGCATGGAAGCCCTGATGCGGCTGATGCTGATGATGCGCGGTTGCGGGTGGGCGCCCATCAGTGCCTACTCTTGTGAACTGGGACGGAATTTCTATGCATTACTGCGGAAAGTTTGGGGCATGGAAACCCTGATGTGGCTGATGCTGAATGCTGATGATGCGTGCTTGCGGGCGGGCGCCATCAGCACGTACTGTTGTGAGCTGGGACGGAATTGCTTGCGAAATGCATGACTGCGGAACGGTTGGGGCATGACAACCCTGATGCGGCTGATGTGGGCGCCATCAGCGCCTACTCTTGTGAACTGGGACGGAATTGCTTTCCAAATGCATGCCTGCGGAAAGGTTGGGGCATGGAAACTCTAATGCGGCTGATGCTGATGATGCGCGGTCCTGGGTGTGCGCCGTCAGCACGTAGTGGGATGGAATTGCTGTCGAAATGTGACTGGCATGACGCGGCTAATGCTGATGATGTGCGGTCCGAGGGGGGCGCCTTCATTACTTTTGTGAACTGGGCCGGAATTGTTTTCTAAATGCATGACTGCGGAAAGCTTGAGGAATGGAAACCCTGATGCGGCTGATGCTGAATGCTGATGATGCACGGTTGGCCATCAGCGCTTACTCTTGTGAACCGGGACAGAGTGGCTTTCCAAATGCATGACTGCGGAAAGGTTGGGCCGTGGAAACCCTGATGCGGCTGATGCTGATGATGCGCGGTTGCGGGCGGGCGCCATCAGCGCGTACTCTTGTGAACTGGGACGGAGTGGCTTTCCACATGCATGACTTCAGAAAGTTTGGGGCATGGAAACCCTGATGCGGCTGATGCTGATGATGCGCGGTTGCGGGTGGGCGCCATCAGCACCACATGTTCTTGTGAACTGGGACGGAATTGCTTGCGGAATGCATGACTGCGGAAACTTTGGGGCATGGAAACCCTGATGCGGCTGATGCTGATGATGCGCGGTTGCGGGTGGGCGCCATCAGCGCGTACTCTTGTGAACTGGGACGAAGTGGCTTTCCACATGCATGACTTCAGAAAGTTTGGGGCATGGAATCCCTGATGCGGCTGATGCTGATGATGCGCGGTTGCGGGTGGGCGCCATCAGCGCGTACTCTTGTGAACTGGGACGAAGTGGCTTTCCACATGCATGACTTCAGAAAGTTTGGGGCATGGAAACCCTGATGCGGCGTATGCTAACGATGCGCGGTTGCTGTGGGCGCCATCAGCGCGTACTCTTGTGAACTGGGCATGGAAACGCTGATGCGTGACCCTCGGCAGGCGCAATCAGCCGGATGGGTGCAATCAGCATGTAATCTTGTGAGCCGGGGATGGATAGCTTGCCAAGAGCATCGCTGCAGAAAGAGATTGAGGCCCTGGCGTGGCTGATGCTGACGATGCGTGGTCCCGGGTAGGTGATGGACGAATGCACCTACTGCTACTACATCTTCGCTTCAATGTGAAAAGAACAAACACACACAAAATGGCACAAGGTACAAAGAGGAACATGCTGTGATAGAAGCGACTGCAGTTGAAGTTCTGAAAAACAAATGACCCTGTCGATGCGAAGAATCGCAACCCTGATTTGACTAATGATATCAACAGTGATGTTGATTTAGCAAGTATGCAGAGCAGTTGAATCGAATTCCCTGAACCCTACCCCCAACACCTGAATTAAAAAATGATTGCCCCTTCGCCCTCTGCTCGCCCAGAAAGAGCTGCGGCCAGCAGCTTCCACCAACAACGCGCAGGCGAAGCTGGAGGCCCGGGGATGGAGTGTGCAATTCGAAGGGTCTCCCTGGGGGGAAGTTCTTGTGAGACCTCAAGAGCCGAAGGGATCAGCAAACGAATGTTGGATGTTGGGTAGTGTACCCCGTAAAGTTCAAAGTTCTCTGAATAATCGTTTGCCCGGGATACCCTCCTAAAATCATGCGGGAATGGAGTTAGTAATAGCAACAGCGATGGTACTAGCAGTAGGAATAGGAATGGGGATCGGAAGAGGAAGAGGAATAGGAACAGGAGCAGTGATAGCGAGTGTGATGGTGCTACTGTTAGTAGTAGCACAAGTACAGGGAATAGTGATAGTAGCAGTACCAGTGCAACCGCAAGGCTCTGAAGCAGCGACTTAGCCGCACTCGGGAATGATGGTGTCGGTCTTTCGGCCCGCAACCCAACTCCAGAATCCGAGACTACAGAGCTCCGGTTTAGGGGTTCAGGGTTTAGGGGTTTAGAGCTGTAGTGGCCGAGAGTTTAGGAATTAAGGGGTTTAGGTGCTTAGGATTTAATCTGGGGACAAAGGGATTTCGGGGCTTAGGGCTTAGGGCTTAGTGGCTGAGGGTTGAGGGTTCAGGGGTTTACTGGTTTGGGGCTTGGAGCCGAATCATTGGGTTGACCTATCGCTTCGATTCATTCGATCCTGCAACTTAAGCCCTCTGCAAGACGTCAGACTTGCCTTAAGCTCACCGCCAAAGATTGATCCGAACCCCAAGCCCCAAATTTCAAGCCCTACTCCAAAAAAAGCATCGTTTTAGAGAGGGGTTACGGAGCGCAAACCCAGGCTAAAACGCAACGGCGATCCGGTTCCGTGGTCGGAAAATGAAAAGGTTTTCGCGGAGATGCTAGATTCCGTTGTCGAAGCAGAGTCACTTAAAGTACTGAGCGCGGGCTTTTCCTCGAAAACGGTGCCCTCAGTATGGCAAGACGCCAACAGAGTCAGCATTTTCAAGGGCAAGGGTAATCCATACTGAACGTAGTGTACAAAGTATACGCTGCACTATTGCAACGCAGTCTGGCCGCAGCCCACGGCGCAGATCTTAGAAGCACACAATACGGTTTCCGAGCCAACCGCAGCACTATCCAACCACTGTTCATACTCAGGAGGTTACAGGATTATTCGTTGAAAACGGGTCAACCTTGTTATGCCAGACTGGAAAAAGGCATTCGACAAAGCAGACACAAATCGATGTGCATAGCCATGAACGTGTCGGAATACACCGCCACTACGTTGATATCATTCCAGATTTTTATAATTATCAAACCATCAATACCCTTGCATGCAACACACCTGATGTGTTTCGTAGTCTTCGCGTACATGGGGTTACAGCGCGGTCAGTGGGTAAACCCTTTTACGATCTGGAATACGCAGATGACACTCTACTACAGGCCGTGACTAAACCGCAGGCAGAAGAATTTCTAAGAGCCATACAAGTAGAATCCTCGCCATATGGCTGAACCCTCAACCTTACCAAAACAGAACTTCTCACCCAGCCACAGGCTCCGCCGGGGGACGTGCACTACGTAAATGGGGACGCGATAGTACACAGTGAAGAAGCCAAATATCTTGGATCCCAAATCTCTTGGACCCACTCCAGCAAAGTGGGTATAGACGCAAGAAATGCCAAAACCCAGGTAGCTCATCTGAAGCTTCAGAATGTATGGCGCAGCAGGCTTAATTTCAAGACCAAAATGAAGTCGTTTGTGGTCAGTACAGTCCCCGTACTTCTATACGGATTGCCAGTACTCGAAAAAAAACATCGCAAAACCATAGATGCCTGGTTCCATCGCTACATTACATTCGGAGATGTATAAATGTTAAAGCATCATACTACTCACATGTCACCAACGAAAGAGTCTGGAAAGTAGCGGGTAGGCCCACCTTACTCTCGCAGACTCTCCTCATTCGACAGCTACAGCAGCTTACGGACATGTTGGCTAAACCGCTGACAGACCCCATGCACCATGTCGTATTTTCTCCTGGATACAGGGATAGGGTCAAATGGGCGAAACCTAACATAGAGGACATCCCTGCCGCCATTGGTTCGAACTCACAGTCGAACGAGTTAACAGTTCAGGGACTTCAGACGGGATCTTTCGGGAATTAAGCAGATGTTACAGAACAATGCGGGTTTCAATTCGCAGATGGTAGCGGTGCCGATGCGCCAGCCAGAGTTACTCCGCTTTCTACCATGTACAGTCGGAGCGCATCGCAGCCTTAAAAATTGCAAATATGCCTCAAACGAGCCGAAACCTGAAACTACTGAGCCCTAAATCTGTCAAATCCAAACTCGTGACTGTTTGAGCAAAGCGAACAAAAAAACTTCGAACTTTTGTGAACCAAGCCCAGGGCTCTTTTGGAAAAAAGTTAAACTTATATCATAATATCAACCTGAATTACGTAAATGCAAAGCAAAGCGAATGTGTGAAAAACATGCCCCAACGTCTCAAAGCGTTTTGATCTTCTTCGGTTCTATGTGTGGAGAAGGCCCGAACATCTTACAGGAAAGCCTTGAACACCGAAACGTTAAACGCCTAAACCCTTTCATGCCAAAGCCCTACTCCCCCAAACCCCTATACCCCTACGCCCGAAACCCTACATCCAAACCCCAGGAAATGCCTAAGACTCTGAGTAACAGTACTAGTAGTAGCAGTATTAAGATTTCAAAAAATACAAAGAATAGCAGTATTAATAGTATTAATAATGATAATCGTGATAATATTGATTTTCAATATCAGCATTATTACTACTTCTATTGTTAATATTATTGTTAATATTGTTATAGCCTCAAGGAAGGCACTTCTTGGTCGGCGCGCCTCCCTGCCGGTGAGTTGGGCGAATCCCCGGGCCGTTCCTCGGACGCCGAGAAGACCGGAAACAGGGCTTAGGGTTTAGGATTTAGGCTTTAGGGTTTAGGGTTTAAGGCTTAGAGGCTATATCTATAATGGGGTCCTTTAAGGAGTCCTTTAAGGGTCCTTTAAGCGTTCTGTAGGGTTCTGTAGGGCCCAGGGTTTCAGGGTTTGGGGTTTGGGGATTTAGGGTTTCAGGGTTTGTGGTTTATGGTTGAGGGTTTAGGGTTTTAGGGTTTCAGGCTTTTTGGGGCAGAGGGTTGTGGGTTATTATTCTAGGGTTTCAGGATTTTAGGGTTTTGAGATTTTAGGGTGTCGAGGGTTGGGAATGTTGTTTCCTGGCATGGAGGTGTTCGGGGTGCTGTTCAGGCAGCCGAGTATTTGACTTGTCGCATCCTGCTCCTATGCCGGAGACTGGCAAGCACATCCCCAAACCCAAAGCCCTCAACGCGGAGACCCTAATCCCAGACCTCCAAAGCCCATGCCGGAACTTCCAATTCGACATCTTGTGCTTCCCAAAGCGGAGCCTGAAACCACGCGAACCCAGTCGGAGTCCGCTGCAGCCGGTGAGCCGAAGATACCGTCGGTGGGCTCGTTCAGAAGCACTTCGTTCCTTGGATGCAGGGCTCATGCGAATCTGGGTTGGCGAGGGGAGCTTCAATTATGCTCCATAGAAGTGCACTTGCTTGCAGTTTTGGGTGGGGAGAATGCTGCCTGCAATTTTGGGCTTGGTCGACCTTTCAGTGGTCTGCCATCGGGGAACTAACTGGCAGCGGCTTGCCGTTTCGATGCTTGCATCGGCTTAGCTTGCAATACCTTTGATGCCGTGTAGTTTAACTCCTAAGGCATTTACCCGCTACTACTAATGCTGCTGCTGTTACAGCTAAATCTACAGCTACAGCTACGGCTACTGCTACTGCTACTGCTACTGCTACTGCTACTGCTACTCCTACTACTCCTGTTACTCCTACAACTTCTACTACCCCTACTACTTCTACTGCTACGACGACGACGACTACTACTACCACCACCACCACCACGACTACTACTACTACTACTACTACTACGACGACGACGACGACGACGACGACGACTGCTACTATTATTACGACGGTTACTAGTACTACTGCTCCGTTTCCGGCCCTTACTACTGCTGTAGTAGCAATGATACCAGCTCACCGTCTTCAGGAAGGGGCGGCAAACTCTGGACACGAGCAGGGCACTACTTACCAGTCGTTCGCTGCTCGGCAGAGTCTTAAAGCAATCAGACGGTCTCATGGCTTTGTTTGCAGACTTTGCGTTTTGCTTTGGGTGAGACCTTCCTCCGAACCGACCCTCGTAGAATGAGAGCATTAGCGACAGTAGCAGCGGTAGGAACTTCGGTAGTAGCTGAGGCAAGCATAGTCGTCGCAGTAGCAGCTGCAGCGGCACAGGCAGCAGCAGCAGTGGCTGTTGGAGTGGGTGGCAGTCCTCGCCTTCGTCGCAGTAGAAACAGGACAAGTTGAAGCACGATGCAGGTGCTAATATTGCACATGGTATAGACACAATCTCAGTTCGAGGGCAGAAGCGCTGCGAACAGCAACCATATAAACAACCATAGGGATGATTACACGAAGCAGCAAAAATGGCCAGATCACCAGTGACTACAGCCTGCCATCGTCAGGCTTCAAAACTAGTCGGAAAGCACACTGTCAAGTCACCTGGAGCAGCAAAGCCCGAACCCTTTTCCGAAACTCTAAACCATAAATCCTAAACCCAAAGCCCTAGACAATACATCCTAAGCCAGAGACCCGAAGCCGAGTGCTTTGTTGGAGCGCTCTGCAGCCGCGAATATTCCCCGAGGTTTGTGCAGGCGGCAGCCAGCCAGGTGAGGCTTGGCTTCAAAGGGTTCAGAGTGTGTAGGGTTTAGGGTTCAAGGTTTAGGTTTCAGAGGGCTTAGGGTATAGGGTTTCAGGTTTATGGCCATGCTTTCAATCCAGGATCTTCGGCAATCTGGAATTTTGTGTCTTGCAATTCTGCTGCTCGTACAGCACAGTAAAGCAGATTTGCTGTAGAAGGCAGCGATCGTTAGCTTCAGTAAATAAAGGGAAGTTTTGGCGGTATCGTGTTTGCCGAATATCAGCAAAACTAATTATCACAACGACGACATGTCACCAGCACTTGGACAGTTACATGGCTAGCCCAAACATCCACAGCGATGGTGAAATACTGGTGTTGTAGCATTCTAAAAAAGCAAGGAACATCAGCAACACATCGTGGATGAGGTGTATTGAGGTGTATATCATGACATCATGAGGCTCTTGGGGTGCAATGCTTGGATTCTAGTCCCGATGTTTGAGAGCTGCTGAAGCACTGGGGTAAGCTAAAGCCCCGAAGCTTCAAAGGCTTGCGCGCCAGACTTCTTAAGCCCCCACCCAACATGCGTAAAACTCCCCCAGCCCAGCCCAGGAGGGAGGATATCAGCGACCAAGAAAGCACAGGAGCCTCGTTCCTGCTGCTGCAGAAAGCAGCTTCTAAAGCGGTGGAAAGCGATGTAGTTATGGGGACAGCAGCACTTGCATGACAAGTAAGATTCGTAAAAACTGTGTAGTTTTTCTGATAGCTCCATTCTCCTGACTCTCTTTAGACACTAGGGTCTAAAGTCCTTCTTCTTGGCCGACGCCCGAACGTTTTTCAGCAGGGGTATTGAAGAGCCCTCTGTCCCCTGTACCGGACTTAATCCCTAAACCCTACCAGGCGGTAGAATCGGAAGAGGATGCGCAGTCTCAAGCAGGAGTTCAACAAAAAAACAAAAAACCCAAAACCCCCAAACTTGCCACATGCAGGAAGCAGCGAGAGCTCAGGCTGGGTTGTGCTCATTTCTAGCTGGGCTGGGCCTTACACCATATGGGATTACCGCATGCGCTCCCAAACCCTGAACTTAGCCAAGCTCAAGACGATCCCGAGCCCTCGGCCCTTAACCTAAACCTGAAACCCTAAACCCTAAACCCTAAACTGAAACCCTAAACCCTAAACCTGA
>CAJNJA010005278.1:0-17483 GCA_905231915.1 Symbiodinium necroappetens
AAACCCTAAACCCCAAAGCCCTAAACCCTAAACCCTTAATGCCCTAAACCCTAAAGCCCTAAGCCCTAAAGCCCTAAACCCTAAAGCCCTAAACCCTAAAGCCCTAAACCCTTAACGCTAAACCTAACCACAAGGCCCTAAACCCTAAAGCCCTAAAGCCCTAAAGCCTTAGCCCAAAAAGGCCCCTGGAAGGCCTTGCACTGCAAGAGTCGCGCTTCGGTGGTTCCCCGGCTGGCCATGAAGGTGATCTGCATCTCCGCGTGCATGGTTCCTTGGGTTTGGGTTGAGGGGTTTGGGGTTTAGGGGTTTAAACCCTAAACCCTAAACCCAAAACCCTAAACCCTAAACCCAAAACCCAAAACCCTAAACCCTAAACCGTGTTTAGGGCTCAGGGCTTAGGTTTGGGGTTTATGGGGCTTTGACTTTCAGGTTCAACTGAAGGCAGCTTGTCAGAGCTGTCTCTCTCTCTCTCTCTCTCTCTCTCGCTCTCTCTCTCTCTCTCTCTCTTTCTCTCTCTCTCTCTCTCTCTGTGTAGGAATCTATATTGTGGTGGTTATGTAGTGGGGTTCCTTTTGGGTTCTTTAACGAAGATCTCTTCAGGGTTTTGGGCCGGGGCTCATTCAGGGTTTAGAGTTTGTAGGGTTGCGTTCTTTCCGGGATTCTCTGCATGCATACCCTAAACCCTAACCCCTAAACCCTAAACCCATAGCTCCTTGGGTACAAGTTTTTTGAGTTCACCGAGGCGGGTTTGGGTTTCGCGTTTTTGGCTGAGGGTTTAGGGTTTAGGGTGGTTTACGGTGTAAGGTTTACCGCTTAATCCCCTGAGGTCACAATATCCAAACGTCTACCCGTAATGCCCAACCCGACAACAAGTTAGGTTATGATCCCTGAAACATAGGGTATTACCCTAAGGCTCAAAATAGCCCAAAAGCCTTATATAGTATGGTCTTTGGGTCCAAAAGCCTTAAAGATGAGTCCTTAGAGCCATAGGGTATTAGTACAGCCCACACACAGGTTAGACAGTAGGTTTTTGGATCCACACGTAGGGCGGTAAGCAAGGTAAGAGGGGTACGGTTTAAAAGTTTAGGGCGAAGGGCTTACGGCCTAATGTACTAGTTTGTTTGGAGCTGTACGGCGAGTACAAAGCGGCCTGGCTTCCGCTTCGGCTTTCTGCTTTCTTGGGGCTTACGGATTGCCTTCCAAAGGCATGCCTGCAGAGTTCTCTAGGCAATTGCTCTTTAGAAGGTGTTTTTTTTGTCAGGCTTGTAAGGGTTCTGCAAGGGAGTTTGGACTTTCGGGTCACCTCAAGCCCGCAAAGCCCTGTGCTCCTGTACCGAGTTTAAGGCTTATGGTTTAGGGGTTTGGGGTTTAGGGCTTCTTGGTACCCTTGAAGGAGCTTGAAGCCCCATGGGTGGCAAGTACCTTGAGGAAAAGAAGAATGTAGGGTTTCTGCAGTAAGGATTACCATTGTGGTTTGGGAAAGTATCCCCCCATAACAGCATCCGGGATGGGAAGCCTTGAAGGAATCCTGAAAAAAAGGAAGCCATCTCACCCAAAAGCCCTAGTACCTAAAGCCCTAAACCCTGTAACCATCATTGTACCCTGAAAGGAACCCGAAGTCCTGAAAGAAACCTACTGGACTTTGAAGTAACCAGGGGGAAAAAAGTATAGACTTTTAATTTATAATGGTTCCTGTAAGGAAGAGGTCCAAAAAAAAGTATTCAAGTATGGTACTCTAAAACCCAGCCTAAGTCCGGGCTTCTTGGTCGGTGGCAACTTGAGTCACCCTCTCGGGCAGACAAGATGAGTCTTGAGCGGCTGTGCTGCAGAAGTCGTAGGCTTGGGCGTTTTCAAGATTTAGGGCCTAATTCCGCCTAAGCATCAACAAAGCCCAAGAGCCTTACATAGTAGGGTCTTTGGGCCCCAAAACCTTAAAATTATGAGTCCCTTGAGGCTGAGGTGTTCGGGTTTAGGGCTTAGGGTTTAGGGTTCAGGGTAGGCCACGGGCTGTCTGGCATAGGGTTCAGGGCTTCAGGATTTAAGGTTTAGGGTGTAGGGTTTCGGGTTTAGGGTTCCGGGCTTGGGGTTAACATCTTTGGCTTTCAGGGCGCCGGTCGAACGCGCAAAGGCTCCTTAGAGATCCGGGTTTAGGGTTTAGGGTTAGCTGCTGAGTTCATAAGCACAAAAAAGTGTACACTTGCAGTTCTATAAGGGATCATCTTATCCCAAAAAGTTTAAAGTGTACTTTTTGGTGAGTATATGGGTTTATGGCTTACGGGCTCGGGGTTGAAAGCTTCAGGTTCAGGCTTCAGGGTTCAGGGTTTTGGGGGTTTCGGGGTTTAGGCCTCGGGTTTAGAGTTTAGGGTTTAGGGTTTTAGGGTTTTAGGGCTTAGGGTTTTGGGTTTTAGGGTTTTTGGAGAGGTGCCTTTTTGAAGGACACTGTTTCAGGAAATCATGAGAAGAAGTCCGATGTCGGATTCAGGTACTATGAACAGTCTCGGGTTCAGGTAGACCATAAACCCTAAACCCTAAACCCAAGAAGGCTCCTTCAGGATTCTCAGCATGCACATCTCTTAGTTGCTGAGTTCATAAGCACAAAAAAAGTGTATTTCAGTTCTATAAGGGATCATGCTTTCTCCCAAACAGTTTAAAGTGTAGTAATTTCAGCTACTAAGAACTCCTAACCCTCCGCCCAAGCCTCACAAGCAAGGAGTATACCTTAATTCTATAAGTTCCTGAGTGGCCCTTTTATGATAAGGGTATCCTTCTTCTTAGTTGTCGGTTTTGATAAGGGGATCCTGAAACAAAAAGGGCAAAAGGGTACCACCGAGGAACCTAACTGAGGGTCCCTCAACCCTATAAACCCTGAACCTTAAACTCTGGGACCCTGAACCCTAAGTCCTAAACCTTACCTTTGGTTAGTAGGGAATGGAGGAATGGGAACTATTATAAGTACCATTACTACCATTCTTCCATTCCCTACTAACCAAAGGTAGGAAACCCTAAACCCTAAACCATACACCCTAAACCCTAAACCCTAAGTCCCTCTATTAGGCTAAGGTGTATGCCTTAAGTAAGGGGCGCCGGGGTCTCGGGGTAGAGGCTGAAACTGTTGGAATGCAGGGTCCAGGGGGCTTTAGGGCTTTCAACGGTAGGCGCTTGAAATCTCCATTTTTTGGGAAATTTGAACCCAGGGTTCGAAGATTGGGGTCGTAATTCACTACCTTTACCCTCAAAGGACTCATAATGTTAAAGCGATTGGGCCCAAAGACCCCTAATTACTATATAAGGCTTTTGGGGCTATTTTGATGCTAAAGGTTAGAACAAAGGACACCCTTTTTCCTAAATCCTAAACCCCAAATTCCTTAAAACAAGGGTTTAGGACAGTCCAGGGTTCGTCTTTATTACATGTGAGTCTGTCGTTTGCCTGATGTTGGACCCAGAGAATCCCATACCCCTTAATTAAGGAATATGCCTTAAACTATAGGGGCCTTAATATGATGATTTAAGGTATATTCCTCATACCCCTTAATTAAGGAATATGCCTTAAATTATAGGGGCCTTAATATGATGATTTAAGGTATATTCCTTAATTAAGGGGTATTGGGTTCTCTGGGGGAGTCCGGAGGCTTTGCCTATGTTGGAGCTTCCACGATGTCCGCACACACACACACACACGTGGGTCAAGGGTATGCTGTCTTTGCTATGTTGCTAACTTAGGTAAAAATTCTGTCAAGCGAGCTAGCATCTCAGAAAAAAGTACTCCCACCCCTTAGAAGATGAACCCACAGAGACTGCCAGGGTCCATGGAATCGGTTTAGGGTTTAGGGTTTAGGGCCAACAATGGTACTTTGCTCCTGGAAGACAATCCTTACATTCAAGACTGTGTGTCTTCATGTCGGGCAACTACGCTCTTCGCATAGGCCGAGAAACCATAAAACGTACTCTACTGATAAAGGATATCGGCTGCTTTCTGTGGGAATCTTTCAAGCACCCTAAACCTTAAACCCGAAACCCTAAGCCCAACAACCCTAAACCCAAGACTGCAAACTCAAGAACCCTATACCCACGACATCAAACCCTAAACCCTAAGACAGAAGCCTCAGGGATCTGTCCAAAGCCGCCTCGATCCTGACCTGCAAGGAAGGTGATGAGAGCTGCAGCTTGAAGTTCAAGGTTTAAAGTGTCGGGGTTGAACGCTCTACTTATGTCGATTAGCTACAGCTACTTACTGAATCCCGACCCTCCAAGTATGTCATGGAGAGTTATCTACTGGCCCTAAGTAGCTACATGGGGCATACTTTCCTTAACCAGAATCGTAATTCCTACTATGGAAACCCTTCATTTTACTGTGTAGGTAATTACTTAGGGCCTTTTGGAAGTTCATACAGTTGCCGGGGTAAGGGCTTCGGGTTTTGGGGCTGTTGGCTTTAGGGATTAGAATGTCAGGGTTGGGGGTTCAGGGTTTAAGACTCAGGGCTTAGGGTTTGCAGGCTGTTGGCTTTAGGACTTAGGGTTTTGGTGGTTGTTTTGAGCTGCTCAGGTTCCCGTCAGGACCTGAAGTACACGGGCCTCAATCAATTGAATCATGAGCTGTTCAGGAATCTCGACTTGAGCTTTAGCACTTGGATAAAGTGTCGTGTGCAATGGGCTGGTGTTCTCAATAAGCCTCGTCGGAATTTGGAGATGATCGCAAACAGTTAGCGTCGTTACGATTGTTTAAGGCTTCCTGGGGTTGGGGATTTGAAATTTAGGAACTCCTCTGAGGGATCCAGAACTAGGATTTAGGGTATAAGGTTTAGGACTAAGGGTTAGGAAACTTTGCACTCCGTATTTGTGTGATCCTGTTGAACGAAGGGATCAAAAGTTT
Organism: Symbiodinium necroappetens; assembly: GCA_905231915.1. Classification (NCBI taxonomy): domain Eukaryota; class Dinophyceae; order Suessiales; family Symbiodiniaceae; genus Symbiodinium; species Symbiodinium necroappetens. The sequence continues at coordinate 4,871 of CAJNJA010005278.1, forward strand.
GGGGAGGCCGATGGCCTCGGCAACAAGTGTGGCCGAGCAGCACCCAAAGGCCTTCAGGTGAGCTCTTTCAACAAGCGATATGTGGCGTGGCAGAGCAGGTCGTTTTGTCAGCGACTCCCATGAAATCTCTGCAAGAGAATCGTTGTGTCTCATCACTGGTTGAACTCCTTTCAATGTCTCTGCCTCACTGTGCGCGACGCCTGGAAAATGCGGTCTGCGGAAAAATCAGGCAGCAACACGCAGCTTTTCTTCATGATTTCAAAGCCATGGCTGCAAGCAAGTGTCCCATTCTGGAGGGTGGGACGCCCAGGTGGCCCCGGTGTGGTGAGTTGTTGGTACTTCAGATTTGGTTGCTAAGAAGCCTAGAATACGAAACATTGCGGGCAAATAAGAGCGCCACAATTTCTGTTCGCAGAGTCCAAGGCCCAAAGTATCTCTGAAGTTAGCGACCCCCATATTTTGTTCAGTGCTGGGTTTGGGGAACCATTAGAAATAGTGTTGGTGTTCGTTCAAGCCCCGTTATGAGGGTTATAGCATATATTTACAGTAAGGAACCATCAGAAAACAGTGTTTGCACTTGCCTCGACTCCCAACTACCCTACATTATAGCCTAAAAATATACCCAACTTATGATTGCAGACCCTAGCCCCTAAACCTTAAACCATAAGGGCTCTGTTCAAGGGTACTTGGCCAAAGCCTTACAGCGAATCCCAGGAAGGGGTTTACGGTTTGGGGTTTAGGGTTACTTGACCTTAACGGCATGAGGATGATCATGCTCCAACTTTCTGGCTTCCACTCTTCACCACCGAAACCCCACATTTTACACATCAAGGTAGCCGGATATCGTCAAACCGAACACCCCCCCAAGAACAAGCAAAGAACACAAACCTAGAGGCTCCATATACAGTAACATTTTGGAATTAGTTCCCTAAAACCCTGATCAGGATGGGCTTTTGGAACCTAATTCCATAGTGGTAGTCTATTTGGAGCCTTTGGGAAAACCAAGTTCGAAACCCCCATAAGGCCTTTTGGGCCTGCTCCCACCCACGGAGGTGGAACGCCTCGACTGTCGACATTTTGTCAGGGTGTATGGTTGGGGACCTGGGATTTGGGGTTTTGGATGGTAGGGTTTGGGGTTCACGGCTGCAGGATTTAGGGATGAGCTATAACCCAGGAAGACATAGGGCTGCCGGGAACCTGCTGCGAGTTGGGACAGCCTTGCCTCGTCGGTCAGGATTCAGGGTTTTGGGGAGTTACCAACATAAATCATCCCGAATCCATCTTGCTGGCTACTTTCCTAGGTGTTTTAGTTTTTATTAATTACCGCCTATGGATTACTCCTATAAACCCTTTTGATAAAAAGAAAATACGCGTGAAGAATTACCAAAATTGCTCCTTAGTCACTATCTAAGTCTACTATAGCGTAGGTCTGGGTCGCCCTATTCGGCGCCCGACGCACGCTGAATAGACATGAACCGTCAGCTGCTTTGGATTGTGATGCCACCGGCGTCTGCCTGGAATGTTTGCTCGTGAAACTAAGAGCACGCACTGGGATATAGCCGGTTCCAATCAGCTCGATGCGCAATGGTGCCACCGACTCGTGTCTTGCGCAGGTGCTTCTCGAATTGGGCGTCTACACGGGACATGACTTGGTTACCGGGTGCTTTTGACCAGTGGATGGAACCTTGCTGGCAGGAAGTCTATATGAAGAAAGCCGTGCTGATACGACCGTATTGTGATATCATAGCATCACACGCGTCCGCCTGCCCCCAGCCCAGCCAGCCCTCAGACGAGGCAGCCCATGTCCGCCGGGAGGCTGGGGCGTCGAGAGCACGTACTGCAGAGGCCTGCAAAACGTAGCCACCCCCAACCCCCCGCTCCCCTTCGTAGTAGTTTGAAGTGCAGGATTGCAAGCCCTCGCTTGGTCGAAGGACGAAGCGAAGAAACCCACACCACCGTCCATTTCCGCCGGGAGGCTGGTGCGTCGAGAGCACGTGCTGCAGAGGCCTGCAAAACGTGGCCAGAGCAAGCGCATCTCCCAGGATCTAGGATGCACTGCGCGCCCCAAGGCCTAGGATTACCGCATCAAGAGTGGACTCTTAGGGTCAGAAAGGTCAGAGTAAACCCCAAAAGTGCCTTAAACCCACACCAAGCCCTGCCCTAAACTCTAAAACTGTGAACCCTAGACCCTAAACCCGAGACCCTCAACCTTAAACCAAGCCCTACCCTAAACCCTAAACCTTGAACCCTAGACTCTGAACCCTAAACCCTAGACCCTGAAAGTCAAACCCTAAACCAAGCCCTGCCCTAAACCTAAACCCTAAACTCTGAAGCCTAGACCCTAGACCAACGACAAAAATAGGTTCCTGTCAAAAAACCTGGTGAAAATTTCGATCAAAACTTATGGTCAAAGCGATTCGGTCAAAACCTACGGTCAAAACTTACGGTCGAAACTTATTGGCACCCAAACCCTTAAACCCTATACACCCCAAACCCTACACCCTAAACCCCTAAATCCCAAACCCTAAACAGGTTCTATAGACCCTATACACCTCACCCTAAACCCCTAAATCCCAAACCCTAAACGCTACATCCCAAACCCGTTGAAGGGCTCCCTGGCTGAAGACATCGCCGCCGCAGCGCCTGCAAAGACAGAGATGCGAGACTCGAAACCCCTTAGAAGGCAACTACCCAGAGAACCCAATACCCCTTAAATAGGGAATTATACCTTAAATCATAGCCTGTAAACCCGCAAACATTGAACCCCAAGCCCTAAGCCTTAGCATCAAAATAGCCCAAAAGCCTTGTATAATGGTCGTCTTTGGGCGCAAAAGCCTTAAAAGATGAGTCCTTTGAGGCTAAGGGTTATAAGGCAACTACCTTTATGTCATGCTTGCTTTCCTACCATCACTTAAGATAAGTTCCTTAAATCAGGAAAATATTTTTACGTCATATTGGGGTTCCTATCATGATTTACGGTATTTTCCTTAATCAAGAAACATCCTTAAACCAGATCAGGGCTCCTATTGCCTATCATGGTCGAAGGTAGATTCCTTAAGCCTTAGTTAAGGAATAGACCGTGAATCATGTTAGGGTTCCCTAAACCCTAAACCCTAAACCCCAAAACCCTAAACCCTACCCCTTAACCCCTAAACCCTAAACCTAAAGTAAGTGGTTTTGGGTTCTCTGGGCCCACGACTCCCTACCTTTGAGGGCATAGGGTTTGGGTATATGGTCCAGGGTTTGCAGTTACGGGTATAGGGTTAAGGCCTAAGGGGTGTGGGGTTTAGGGTTTGAGGATGTTTAAGGTTTGGGGTTCGGGGGTTAAGGCTTATAAAAATGATAGGGTGTGTGTGTGTGTGTGTCGGGTTTAGTTGGGTTCAGCAGGTTTTGCCACAAACACTCCCCTCACTTTGAGGGCATAGGTTTTAGAACGTTTATCGGTTGGTCCACAAACTGCTTTAGGGTCTGGGGACTAGTAGGCTTAGCTACGAAGGCCCCAAAGTTTTTTGGTTTTAGCTATCGGTCTTCACTCATCAACCCTGCGGCTCCATGTACCTATACAGTATCTACTTTGGCCTTCTAGGGAAAGGGGCGTCGGCAGTAGATCGACTTCTGCCCTCTGACCTGGATCTTGAGTTCTTCAGGAACTTCAAACCAAGGGCTCTACAGCCCAAATGCCCTTCTACTAGGGTTTAGGGCTTAGGAAAATCTCACCAAGAACTGCAAAGCCTGAACTGCCCGTTCGAAGTACATCTTCAGAGCGAGACATTCTTCTGCTTGCGGCTTGCTCACTAGACAAGTGCCGTATAACTCCAACAAGGAGCCCTTCATTAGGGGACGTTCGGAGCCCCTGGAAAGTAGCAACTTCCCTAAGTGGCCGAAGCGCCTGTGTAGTAGAATGAAAGGTTTCTATAGTAGGCATTACAATTAATCGATTGTTTGGGAAGCTTTTTTAAGTGTCCGCCTGATATAGGTACAAAGGGCCCAAGCTTAAGCCCTAAACCCTAAACCCTAGTAAACCTAGACCCAAACCCTAAAGCCTCAACCCTAATCCCCAAAGACACATACCTAAAGGACCAAATGACCCTCAAAATAGGGACCCTGTGCCCTTATATACTATACTTCCCTATGTATGGTATATGAACCTTAAACCCTTTTAGGGTCCATTTCGTCTTTAAGGTACCCTTAGCATCAACATAGCCCAAAAGCCTTATACAATAAATAGGGTCTTTGGGCCAAAAAGCCATAAAATGTGAGTCCTTTGAGGGTAAGGATTAGTATACCCGAAACCCTAAACCCTATAGTACCCTTTAAAGGGACCCTTAGAACCCTATAGAACCCTAGTCTTTAAGGTACAGTAGGTACTTTGGAGCCTTTGGGCTTCAAGATCTTCGGAGAGCTTGAAGAGTTGGATACTGGAGGCTCCTAAGTACCTATATGTGTTTGGGGATTAGGGTTTAGGGTTTAGGGTTAGGGTTAAGGGTTTAGGGTTTAGGGTTACGGTTAAGGGTTTAGGGTTTTAGGGTTTATGTGTTTGGGGATTAGGGCTTGGGCTTGAGAATTTTAGGGTCTAGGGTGTACTAGGGGTTTAGGGTTTTTTTTTGGGGAATACTGTTGATGATGAAAAAATCCTGCATGACCTTGAGGACCCTAAACTATGGGAACTATGGGATATTCCTTCTTATGGGTTTACTAGGGGTTTAAAGCCCTAAACCCTAAACCCTAAAGCCCTAAACCGCAAAACCCTAAAGCCTAAAGCCCTAAACCCTAAAGCCTAGTGCCCTAAACCCTTTTAGGGTTTTTGGGGGGGAATAGGGATTGGATCCTGGTGACCTCCTAGATCTCTGCATACGCGAGATCGAAAATGGGGATCCCAAACCTCGGGTTTTGGGGGTGGTTAGACCCGAGAACTTCAGGGGTCAGAACCTGCTTCTTTGATAAAGCCGCGCCAAAATCCGATGCTTTCAGTTCTATATCTGCTTCTTTGTAGGGTTTTGAGGGGTCATAACCTGCTTATATATTTTTTTTGGGGGGGGGCTAGCGGTGAAGCCCAAGAGCCTCTTGAAGCCCCAGAGTTTGGCAGCTTTTCTGCACTGCGTCCTCGTTCGAGGTCTGTGCACTTTGGCTCACCACTTGGGACTTTCCGAAAAAAAGGGGTACCTTAGTTTGGGGTCCTTTTGATAAGGATCCTACTATTTAGGGTACTGTATTGCGGTCCCCTAATTTTCGGAAACCCCCACTTGAACCATCAGCATACTCGGCAAATATAGGGGGCCGAGGCAATTAATTAAATAGTTCTTTCAAAGGTCCACTGTTAAAGGGTTACTTTGACGGTCACTATAATGATATAGCATGGGGTTCGGGTTTTAGGGCATAGGCATAGAGCAGGGAGCTCGGCAAATGTGTTTTCAGTGGCATGCAACATGGAAGCACCCCAACTAGGGTACGCAGAGCTGCGAGCAACAAACAAGCACGTAAACCCTAAACCCTAAACCGTGGTTTAGGGTTTGGGATTGCTTTCTTGCAACCCCCTACCAGAAACCCTCAAGAAGCAAAGGCTAAACGGCTAGACTCTAAAACCCAACAGCCCTGCTCCCCTGCTCCCCCCCTAAACCCTAAACCCTAAACCCTAAACCCCTAAACCCTAAACCCTCTCTCAGAGATGTTGCGGCGGTGAGGGATAGGCCTCAGATTCCAGCAGCCCGAGATCCTCGTCGTAGAAGCCCCAGGATCCCAACAAACTTAAACTTTAAACCCTAAACCCCTACTAAAATTCCCCCCAAACCCCAAAAGGCCTGAACTTTAAACCCTAAACCCTCTCTCTTTAGGGTTCAGAATTAGCTTTTAGTATTTCACATTAACTCCCGGGGGCTTGAGTATGGGCGGGTGTAGGGTTTTTAGCGGTTTTAAGGCTTTAGGAGTTTAGGTGTTTAGGGGCATTTAGGGTGTAGGGTTTTAGGGCTTAGGGTTTAGGGTTTTAGGGTTTCAGGCTAAGGCTTTAGGAGTTCAGGTGTTTCGGGTTAGGGGGTGTAGAGGTTTGGGTTCTGGGGTGTTGGGGTTCAGGGCCTTCGGGGGTTTTACAAGCTTTGAAAGCCAACCCTCAAGTTTGGCCCCCAAAGCCCTGCACCAACGAATCGTAACCTAGGAAAGAGCAAACACCTGAGTCGCCCCTGACAAACCCTCACGTAGCACCACAAACCTTAGCATCAAAATAGCCCAAAGGAGCCTTAAAATAGGGGTCCGTTGGGGGTGAGGGCAAGAACTATGACAAGAATTTGGGGGTTTGTGTAGTATAACCCTATAAACCCAAAGCCCTATAACCCTAAGAAATATTTCTGCTAAGTCATGAGGCTGCTATTATATCCCTAAGGATCCATGTACTCCTAGAGTATATACATTGGCCTCAAAGGAGTACCTATTTAGGTTACTTTGGGGCCAAAGAACATACTACTGTTTATGATAGAAATCCTTAGCATTACCTTAAGGACCCTAAACTATGGGAATTATGGGACATATTCCTATAATCATGGCTAATGCAGGATTTATATCATCAACCGTATTTGGTCACATGGACGCGTAGGGTATTACATGAACCTGAACACCAAACCCTCAATGCGAGCCGGCATTCTCCAAACTCCACAAGCAAAAAGACTCATCCACCGAGATCAACGGGGCGCCAAACTTTTCCGAACTATTGGAGACTTAGTCTGGGAGTTAGGATTCGGGGGACCCTTGGAAAGAGAGAGCCTCTCAATAAGGTCCCTTGTAAGAGAGCCACAAGTAGGGTTCAGGAGGGTCCCCTTTAAGGGGTCTCCCTAATACTACCTAGGATAGTCATAATCAACTTAACAGTTTCGGATACACTTTGATGTAGTTGCGGAGAGCTCATTTTTTTTTGAGACCTCCATGGTAGGAATCGTTCGGAACAGGGCCATCCCGAAATCCTGAACTCCTCATAAAAACCAAGGAATCAGCAAGAGCATAAACCCTAAAACTTGTAAAACCAAGGAATTAGCAAGAAACCAAGGAATTAGCAAGACCATTAAGCCTAAAACCCTCGGACGAGGGACAGGTCTGGTGACCGCCGTGGCCCGCTGCAGCTCTGGAGGGGGATTTCGGCGCCGTTTGGCCCAATATCCTCACTTGGACGCTAAACCCTAAACCCTAAACCCGGTTTAGGGTTTAGGGGTTTTAGAGCTTAGGGTTTTGGGTTTAGGGTTTGGGGTGTAGGGTTTATAGATTCTATTGTTCATGATACAAATCCTGCAGTACCTTAAGGACCCTGAACTATGGGAATTGTGGTATATTCCTTATTCTGGGTAATGCAGGATTTATATCATCAGCCGTACCCTTGCATATTATCAACCGTACCCTTGCATATTAATATGAACAATATAAGTAATATAAGTAATAGGGAACGTCGGAATACAGTAGGGTTTCCTTACAAGGGCTCCGTTAACGGGTCTACAAGAGTTCTATGCTATTGGGGCCCGAATACTTGGAACAGGGTTTTCTGGGGTCTACCATACTATGCCTGTGAATACTGTAGAGACTTTCAGGGATGCTCTTACTAGGTCCTTCGACTGATACACCACCGACCTTAACCCAGCTTACTAGCCCGTCTGGTTCCTAGATGCCAGGAACCTCGCAAGTTACTTGGGTTGAGGGTTTATAGGGTTTAGGGCATAGATTTTAATCCTGAACCTCAAGCCCAAAATCCGTGTCCCACTTAAACCCTCAACCTCACCTGAAAAGAACTTGTAACCCCTCCTTTTGAAATCTGTAGAATGACCCTTACAAAAGCACGCCAAACACACCAACGTGTTAGAAATCCTCCTCCGCATCCCAAAACACCTTGTTCAACAACCTTTTAATTTCAACATGTTCGCTTTGTAAACCTATGGTAAAGCCTGTACGAAACAAACATAAACACACATACAAGAACCCTAATCCCCAAATACCAAAACACTGAGCGTGATTTAGGAAACCTCAACGAAAATCCTTTCAAGGGTTCCCACCAAGGGAAGTGCAGGGTAGTTAACGGGGTGTGTTAAAGTTCCTGTAACATAAACTACGCTTCTTGCCTAAAGCGCTAAACCCTAAACCCAAAAACCCAAAAGCCCTAACCCTAAACCCTAAAACCCTCAACCCTAAAACCCTAACCCCTAAACCTATAACGTTCATGTCTGGGTTCCTTTTCAACTTAAAGGGTTCCTCTAAGGGAGTCCTTTCAAGCCCTCATGGGGTACCATAGTAGCACCAGCTTGCTAGAAAGGCTTCCTTTCAGGTAGGGTTTAGGGTTTAGGGTTTTGGTTTAGGGTTTAGGGTTTAGGGTTTAGGGTTTAGGGTTTAGGGTACTTAAAAAGGATGTTTTTTGGGACATGGGGGCTTTTGCGGGGCCGGGCTGAAGCGGGTAGAGTCGGGTAGAGTCGGGTAGAGCTTAGGTGTAAAAACCTTAAATCTATCCTATAAACCCTAAACCCTAAATCCATCCTATAAGCCCTAAACCCTAAACTCCTTAAAGCAACATCCGAGACTCCGTGGCTCCCACGGCCAAAGGGCACATACCAGGGAAGTGGCTCCTGTTTGGAGGCGCTCTTTGCAAGAGGGTCCATCTATACTACTAGTACCCCAGCATCAAAATAGCCCAAAAGCCTTATATAGAGTCTTTGGGCCCAAAAGCCTCAAAGCATGAGTCCTTGGAGGGTAAGGGTTAAGGAATTAGGTTCCCAAAACCATGACAGGGATGGTTTCTTGGGGCCTAATTCCATAATGGTAGTGTATATGGACACTCTGGGTTTGCAAGGGCTCGATAGGGTTCTTGTAAACGAGGCTGTACGGGGTTGACTACTTTAGGGCGTTACAGCGGTTTTGGGGGGTCTAAGGGATTTAGGGTTTAGGGTCCAGGGGTTTTAGGTGTAGGGTTATGTTGCAAATCTGAGGGGCGGAGTACCCTAGCCCAAAAAAGGTCAAACTTTTGAATTACAGTAGGATTACAAAACCCCCAAAAAGTTACAGGTTATCTACTCAGCCCTAAACCCTAAGCCCTAAAAACCCCTTAAACCAGCCAATAAGAAATTGTTGTAAGATGAGCTAAACCCTAAACCCTAAACCCCTAAACCTGTTCTGTCGAGGATCCCCCACAGGGTTTGCGTTGAGGTGCCTCTTAGAAGCTTTGGGTTTAGGGGTTTAGGACTTGAGGGGTGGAGGGGTTGAGGGGTTTAGGGTTTAGGGGTTTAGGTGTTTAGGGGCTTAGGGGTTTAGAGTTTAGGGAGGGTTGGAAGTAGCAGGCTTTGGTGTGTAGGATTTCTAGGGTCATTGGGCTGTGTTTATAGAGGTTCGTGTGTTGTAGGGTTTACCTGGACCCCAGATAGCATACCAGTTTTTTTATAGGACCTATATATAATAATCATAAGAAGGAACCCGAAAATGGTAGGTTACCTAGGGGCTGCATAAACACTACTGTGATGGAATTAGGCTCCCCAAAACCATAATGAGGATGGTCTTTTGGGGCCCAATTCCATAATGGTAGTTAGTCTATATGGAACCCTAAACCCTAAACCCTAAAGCCCTAAACCCTAAAACCCTAAACCCTAAACCCTAAAACCCTAAAGCCCTAAACCTCAAAATCCTAAACCCTAAAGCCCGAAACCCTAAACCATAAAACCCTAAAACCCCTAAACCCTAAAGCCCTATATGGAGCCTCTGGGTTATTTGGGGTTAAGGTAGGGCGTAGGGCTTTTTGGGTTTAGGGCCTGGGGTGGCTCTGCCCTTGGGCCCTCGGCTTTCCGGGTTTCGGCTCCTGTTAGCGGTTTAGGGTTTAGGGGTTTAGGGTTTAGGGTTAATTCGGGGATAGTAGGGGTTTGCAAAACGAGTTTCAAAAGGATTCTGGTATAGGCCTTGCGGGGTTACGGTTGGTCTTTGGGGGTGACGTAGGATATTGACGTCGGGTTCAAGTGCGTCAGGATGTGGAGTTTAGCTTGCTCTGGCGGTCTTTTTGTTATTTTGAGTGCTTGCCCATAGGCCCCTAAGTAGTTCCTTTTTGGGGTTACCTTATGGGATTCTAAATATAAGCCATAAAAAAGGAACTACTTAGGCGCCTATGGGTGCGCTTTAGGAACTAAGGTTCAGCCTTGTGGCTGCCGGCTTGAGGAGTTGTGTGATTCGGGCTTCCGGCTGCGGGCTTTAAGCCGGTTTAGGGTTTAGGAATTAGGGTTTAGGGTTTAAGGTTCAGGGTTTAGGGTTTAGGGATTAGGGTTTAGGGTTTAAGGTTCAGGGTTTAGGGTTTAGGGATTTGGGTTTAGGGTTTAAGGTTCAGGGTTTAGGGTTTAGGGATTTGGGGCTAAGGGCTTCTGCTTTAGAGACTTTTCTTAGCGGTGTTGATCGGGCCTGCAGAAAGCAGCTTCTAGCGCTGATGGAGGGTATAGTATAGGGTTTACGAGGTTCCTGAAGGATCAGCGGATTTACAAAAATGACATCAGCCCGTCGTTCAAGCAAGGCTCCAAGCCTGCTCTACATCCAGATATGACCTAACTGGTACTACACCGTATAAGTGGAACGAATGCTGTCCCTCAATGGAAGAAGCCGCGTCCTAGCTGTTTGAGTATGGTTGTGGAGTAATGGGGAAGAGCAGAAGTGGAAGTATATCGATGCTTGAGGCGAATGCTATTCAACACATCAACCCTTCTATAGCACAACATCCTGCGCCACCCGTAATACTCTCTGGCAGCTCTGGTGTATGTCTTACACACTGTGGTGAATGCTGTGTTTGTCCACCTAATTGCCACAAGCTCAAACCCCTCCTTCACCCCTGCAAAGTTGTTCCCCTAAGACTCCACATGGCCCAAAGTAGGTACCATGTATAGACTTTAGACACCAAGATAGGTACTATTTGCATACTTGGAGTCTTAGGGCTCGGGGCTTGGGAGAAAACAATTGAAACGAAGCCAGACCCGGAAGCCTTTAAAAGCCCACGAATCGTGTTCGTCGTAACCCACATGGACCTATGGGTAGCTCCAAAGTCAGGAAGAGGACCCTGTTTCATACCCTTAGCATCAAAATAGCTCAGAAGCCTTACATAATAGGGTCTTTGGGCCCGAAAGCCTTAAAATATGACTCCTTTGAGGGTAAGGGATAGAACTGCCCACATAGCTGAGCTCCAGCTGAGGTGCTGTGGCGTTGGTGGCGTTCTCGTCGGGCATCGGACGTGCGTTTCCATCCCCACCGATGGCTGGTTCGCATTCAGTCTTGAAGCCTGGGCATTCTCCAGGCCTTCCAAAATCCCGCGTTCAAGGAATATAGTATACGGTTCAGGGTTTAGGGAAAAATGGGAGGGACCCTACCATAGTTGAAAGCATTTTGCCTAATTCTGGCATTTTGGAAGATCTGGGCATTGAAGCGGCTTCTACCATCCTTTTCTTTGATCCTTAAAGACGAAATGAACCCTACAAGAAGGCTCATATACTGTATACATAGTAATTCACACTATCATGGTACAGGGGCCTTATTCTTGAGAGTCATTTATAAGTTATAGTCCGAATGGAGATGGAGCTTCATGTAAGTTTGTCAGTCTGCGTAGACCGGCGATTGCATGGAAAGTCGAATCAACGCCCAGACCTTCCACAATCCCTGAAGTTACCCATAGGCCCCCTAAGTAGTTCCTTTTTTATGGTTTATATTTAGAATCCTATAAGGCAATCCCAAAAAGGAACTACTTAGGGGCCTATGAGTAAAGTAGAATCCCAAATATGATTTATGGCATATTCCTTCGATAAGGGATATTGCAAGCCCTAAACCCTAAACCCTAAACCCTAAGGCCTCGGCACTTGGGGCATGGGTGATGTTGATATACGAGACAGGGTTCTCATAAACAGCGGGCACTATTACTCCACATGCCGACCCCTATATTACCCTTACCCTCAAAGGACTCATAATTTAAAGGCATTTGGACACAAAGATCCTATTACCTATTTTGTAAGGCTTTTGGGCTGTTTTGATGCTAAGGGTTTAGGACCCGACAAAGCGGTAGGGATATCCCATGCAAACGTTGATGCTTGGGTGCTGTTTTGTCTCCTGGCCTACGTTTAACGACACGACCCTAAACCCTAAACCCTTAACCGTAAACCCTAAACCCTTCAATACGGCGAGTGGCAGCCGCTGCCGCGTCCGCCGTGCATCTGCTTAGCTGAAAAGGAGAAGCCGTCGCACGCATCGTCCGCCTGGAGGTCTACAAATCAGGACGAGGCTTTAGGGCGGGTTCAAGGTTTAGGGTGTGGGGCTAACCACGGTGCATGCAAGCAGAAATAAAGATAAATAAATATAACTATAAATAAATAAATATAAATAAATAAAGANNATATATATATATGTTTAGATAGATAGGTGTTTACCTAGACGAACTGATACAAGTACTCACAAAGCCGACATGCCCATTGTGTTGGGGTCATCCCTAAATTTAAGCCCACAACCCATTATCATGTTGTAGTAAAGCGTACATTGGCTACTTGATGTAGTGTTATCTACAGAGCTCCCCTGCGAAGGATTGCCTGAACACTGCTGTCAGTGTCCGGTCTCTGAAACAAGACAGTAATTACTACGGCTGATGATATAA